>JAPYZA010001556.1:0-30652 GCA_030522685.1 Eupelmus azureus | reverse complement strand
TTGTTTTTGTTTTTACGTGATACAATTTTTAGCTTCATAATCAAAGATTTATTTATTCGTAGACAATTATCTATATGCATTTCATCATCTTTATTATACATTTACAAGCTTGTTGAATGTTTAATAAATTTTCCCGAAATTGAATCGCAATTACCAATAAACATAACAAAGTTACGTAAAGGAAATAAAGATGATAACATCTTTATTTCAAAAACATCTACACCCTTTAGGAGGTATAAATAGTTAAGGAAAACCCTAAAGAACCAATACACCTACGAAATTTTCCGTCCCCAATAAACAACGAACCGTCGATCCGACCACCTCCACACCTCTAACCGCGGCCACGTAACGTTACAACCCAGCAATCTCCAAATTGCTGGAAAAAAAAGGAAAAGAGCCAAGGAAACAAAAGCCTCGAAATGAATTGTTTATAAGCGGGCATCCGAAAGCCGAGATGGCGTGAGCGATAAGCGCCTACCTGCTATTTTTACCCAGCGTGCTCACCTTACACTAAGATAACGATAATGCAAAGCAACGCTGCCGCGAGCGTCCGTCGGAAAAAATAAAAAAAGCAATAAATACACGGGGAGAATTAGTTTTCGCGAGCTCGTAAATCCAGCCAGGCGGAAGCCTGACTTCCGATGCGTGAGCTTGGCTTAGGTGTACACAATAGCCGCGTGCGTGCTGGGGTGAACAGAACGATATAGCTTTGCTCACGTGAGCGTCGAGCTCTTTTTTTGGAACTGTATGAGGTTTGAGCGTTGAGATCCCCCGACTCACGCCAATCACTGGCCAGCGATATGCGCGACTGTTTGAGAAAGCATCTAGGTGGATGTCGGCTGTCTGTCAATCTCTCGGCGAACGGTGTTATTTAATAATGTTATTTTGGTAGTGTGCACGTAATTCGCTCGCGAAATTCAATTAGCAGGTAATTATTAAAGCTTGGGTTGAGTTGAATGCTTATTCTTATATTTGGGTATGGATGCCATTCAAGACTGTCTTCAATATTGATATTTGTTTGAAGTGTATATTGTCGGTTTACGCAAGGATTGGAGCTGAAGAGAAATGGTACACTTCAGTGTTTGGGATTAATTAAGTTTATTTAGGTGAACGTTACTTTACTGAGAAACTGCCGGTGAGCGCGTGTAAGTGTAGCTGACATCCGCGAAGCAACTGAAGAGGCAAAAGCGGCTTAGCTCGCTTGCTTCTTGAGAGAATGTTATATGAGTAGGTAATTTCTATAGAGAATATTGTATGAGTGGGTAATTGGAATTAGGTGACATTATGTGTGCAACTAGACTTTTTAAATTTTTAATGAAGTATGAACTTGAATTATAAATTTTTTATTTCAAAACTTATTGAAAAATGATGATGTAAATGCGTGGTAAAATATTATGGGGTATGACACCATTTTATTCTTTAAAAGTATTTATTCTATTAAGATTCGGTAAAAAGCTTGTAAATGGCCGAGTCGAAGGCAAAACTTCAGTTTCTTTGCCTGTACTGCAGTTTCACAGTAAAATGTATAAGAAATTCGTGTCATCAATTAATTTCAAAAGAAAATAGAAAGGCATTAGAAAAAGTAACGGAGGCGAGCTAAGCTCATTTCGAATAAGTAAACAGACGCGACAAACAACATGCAGTGCTGCTAGTTTTTTTCCAACCGTATACTCTTTTTAATTATGTTTTCATATTTTTTTGTTCGCACTCGCGATACATCTAAATGTGAATCTCTAAACTCAATCCATCATTTTAAGTAGCGTATAAAATATAGGTGTGTAGCGTACGGAAAAAAAATTCTACAAAAGCTAGCACGCACTTTCTGTATTATCTCTATTCTGCTCTTAGTTCTACTGACATTGAACCCTCCTACATTAAATTAATACAAGTATTATATTCAGCTGCCAAAAATTAAAAAAATAATATTTTATAACTATCATTTATGATCATGTATGGTCGTAAAACAAGTATGTTGTGTGATCTAAGTCAAACAACATTAAAAATAATGTGTCATAAATAATTTATAAAGTGTTACAATGATAAAATGTAAAAATTCTAATGATGATTTACATCCAAGTATTTCATTACGAAACGACCGGTAGTGTTAATCAACAGACTAAGGTTAAAATCCGGTCAGTAGTCTGCAAACAATAAAAAAGTATTGTAAATGATTAAATAAACATAAACTATAATTCCAGCTTTAATCTCGAAAGTAAAAATTTGAAAATCCGTCAAGAAATAGGAAGTCGAAGAGCCCGAGACTTTGCCGAACGCGATGTAATCCATTTGAAGGAGAGGGCGAAGCTACGTCCCGTACACGCGTGATTGCGCGCACGCGGTTACTGGGTCAGCTGTAGCCGCGGCCGGCGCTCGGGACCGCATCATGTCCACGATGATATTCTTGTGTAAAGAGAGAGGGGAACTCCTGATCTTATTCGCTGCTCGGTCACTCTGCAGCTAGTATCATGCAAGTGGTCTGAGATGCACTGACGCCGTAAAACGTCTGCGATGTGTGCGATGGATTGCTAGTGTTTTATATTATTAGGTAGCTGGGAAAACTTAAGAGTTAGATGAAAAGTTTGAACATTCAGATTGTTTATATATCCTTTTTTTAGTATAAGTTTTATTAAATCTTTTTGTCAAGCTTAATTGTCACTTTTGTTCTACTGAATAGCTCAGTTTTCTTTTCTCTTATACACGTATACGCACATAACGCTGCTAATTACACGAGAAGGCATCGATAGGCGCGTATTAAGTAATTTCCTCTCATTAGTAGCTAGCTACACCGTGAGCAGAAAGCTGCAGCGTCCAGTCTGCGATTACGAAGGCAAAAAAAGCCGGTATAATTATTCCAGATATGCAAATGCCCCGGCTATATTAGCGCGATCCAAAGCCAGCAGGCGGTTATCGCTCTTAATTAAAAACGAGTTAGCTCGTCCGATGAATAACTCCAAGTTCAAGAGCTCGCCGAGCGAGTCCAGATTCGACAGTGTGAATGCCGCCTTAGTTAGACGGCCGAATGCGCCAACATACACACAGACCTATATATTCGCTCGATTCTGCTCCGGAGCAAGTGGCTTACATATAGTACCGGGAATAATTTTACACTTCGCTGTATGTTATGGGCGAGTCAGCTGCAAAAGCGAGTCTAGGCGAGCTCTCGAGCATTCATGAGACACTTCTCAGCGGCTGCATCGACGTTCTGGGATCTTGCGGTGCGTGTCTGCAGAGGAGAATTCTATGTTTTCTAGTATTTTTCGCGTTTCAACAATGCTTTCTTTGAAACTATTTAAAATCTACGTTCACTTAATGCAGATTTCTAGTAATTAGGTACATTTGCTCACAATCCGATGTTTTTATGAAATCACAATACGTGAGATACACGGAAATGCAAATTTTTAGAAATCTTGTCTGATTTACTTCTGCGGATAAAAGTCAATTAGCTTAAACTAACACTTTCTTAAACTTTGAAGTCAAGTTTGATAAATTTCCATTTTTTGCTCACGGCTAATTCATCAATCTGAAGCAGCTGCGCGATTTCTACTTTATAATGACTAATTAACAAAATATATCAACTTGACGCGCCTGCAGTGAAAGTCACACGTATTTCATATTAGACGCGACAAAACGAAAAAAACAAAAACAGATAAGCCAACTCCGAAGAATAGCACAAACAAATCAACAGCCATATATCCTTATTATATATATTAATAGCTAATCTGATTATAAAGATTAATACTTAACGACATTACTGCCAATCAAACGACAAGTCAATCGCGCCGCGCTCGAGTCACTTATACTGTCAGCTGCGACAGGCTCTTAGCAACAAAAAAAAAAAAAATAATAATAACCGGCAAGGATAATTCGCCTCCCGCGTGCACGTCTATAATATATAAGCGGTGCTGATAATACGCGATCAATCAAGCTCAGCATAAATACAAGAGAAGAAGAAGAAATAAACGATCCCAGCTGCGCCTCGTGCAGCAACAAAATTTTCTTCCGGCCCAATTCGGCCCCGATGAAATATGCATGAGGCGATTATTTATTTTCGCGATGACGACAACGCCAGCTCGATACTGCTCACTGGCTCACCTGACAGCTGCATTTTACAGTGTACGAGCTCTCGCGGCTTGGCTCTAGCGCTGTAGCTATATACGCTTGATCCGAGCCTGTTAAATTATTACACGGCTAGTCAAGCGTGCAGCTCCCATTTAAATACATGCGTTCGATGCTTTTTATGCGCTATGGAAACTGACGGACTTGACGCGTCTTATTTTACAGAGTGCTGCGATCGCTGGATTTGCAGGGAATATATTAGCGTATTTTTATGAGCCGAGCTTATCGATGTAGTGCGACTTCTTAACATGAGCATTATTGTTCTGTCAAAATGGATTTATTATTTCATCGCGCTATTTAACTGTGCTAATGCATGCAGTTGACTGTTAATTCAACAAGCAAAAATATATACAGGCACATTTTCAGTTCATAACATTTACCATCAATCTAAAAATAGCCTTTCCCCAAAAAATTCCGTACATCCAAAAAAAACATTCATCCGACAATTTCTTTAAAATTAAAGCATAAGTTAAAGCTCGGGGGCACTCGTCGACATATTCTCGAAACAAAAGCACGCTCATCTCCGGCAAAATGAATTCCCCCGTCAAGAGTGTCATGTTCAGAGAGCGCTGCAACGTCGAGAGCAGCGCTGAATCATAAAATTCCAGACGAGAGCGACGCTATACTGCGCCCAAAGCGTCCAGGGCGAGAGAGAAAGCAAGAGAAAGAGATCGATGAAGCGAGCGCCGGTTCACTGAACCCGTAAACTCCCTGAAATCGGATTTCGCGCGCTCGAGCTCATATCGGCTGTGCCTCGATTTTCCGAGCTCGGCAGCCGGCCAAAATTTTCTTTTTGCCAGATTGTTTGTACGTCCGTTTGAGTGAAAAAGATTTTTATGAGGTTTCTTCTGTAGGCTGAGAGCTATTACACAATCGCAATGTAATCATAGCTTTATGGACTATTTTTCGGAGCACAATAACCGCTTTGAAGCAGTCGTCATTCCTTTTTGATGAAAGACCGAGAGAAAATTAAATTACGAAATGTCAAGTGGCAGATAATGTAATTCATTAATCAATTAAAATTTGTATATACTCTCGAGCAATCAAGCCTCCTTCCTGCAAGCCAACTGTCAAATTTATCGAAGCTCAACGGGCAAAAGAGAAAGCCCAGGAGAAGCAGAGCCATCCGACAAAAAAACCGCTCCAGCATCGACATGTATAATTTGAAGCGCAATCGCGAAGAAAAAAAGCCGATCGCGCTCTCGACGAAAGTAGGTAAAGACAAATCGGTACATAACGAGAGAGCGAACCGAAGCTCTCTCGCGAGAGAGAGAGAATCGACAATATCGTCGCGCTCGACAAAAGAAAAATTCCCGAGCATCTGCTTTCGCGCTCGTGATGCAGCTCGGTGCTTGCCGGCCTCCCATAAATTTCAATCTCGGCGCCTAGACCAGTTACTCGTCGCTGCGCTAAATGGCCTTGGCTCGATTTCTAACAAAACGTCGCTCGTACGTTCGAAATAAGGCAGAGTCCAGGGGGCATCGCTTCTGGCTCCCGGACACGGCCGGCCGATATTTTCTAAGACCCGAGAGGAAAGAGCCGCCCGCGGGGGACTTTTATTCATTTGCCGGTTCTACTATCTATGTGAGAAGATTGGCTTGGGGAAGAATGGCTATTTTGTTTTGCTGAATCATGTATGCGCTTGAAGAGCGAATTATTCAAGAGGCTGTCTTCGTGGATCCGTTCTTTTTCGGAGATTTGAATAATTTCGCGCTGAGTAAGTCGAATTTTATGGTACGATCGACCTAAAAATCGCTAATTCTTTTTCGTCTAAACAAGGATATTGTTTAAGTCGTTATTGGCTGAGGTTATCGAGATTTTTTTAGAGAAAGTAGGAATTGTCGTGATTGAAAAACAAACAAGCGAAAAAGATTGATAGATAACAGAAGTATTTTTATGTTAGCTATCCATCTACATTCGACGATTATACAGAAAAATAAGAATTTAAATTATCGTGCTAATTAATAGCGATCAGTTAAAACAAAATTTCATGAATTAAAAATGTTAATTTTTTCAACCATAATTCAAAATCGAATAATTAGTGTAAATTTAAACCCAAGATGCAGAGATAACTATCGTGTTATCTGATTATATGTAAATGTAATACGGGATCTTCTCACTTACAAAACTCTTGTTGAATGAGTTTTTTGCGCTGATTGAGTTGCTGTATAATTTTCGAACACCTTTCTAGCATTGAAATACCGACATTATTCAAATTTCGACGACTACTTAGGTAGCTATTTCTGTTCATTCGATGTATGTTATCTAACCATATTTCAATATACTCACGTGACTTCTATACTCGCGATTACATATGTTTGCATGAGTAATTCGTATTAATTATACACGGCTTCATGATGCATATGCATTCACGACTCGAAAAACCTATATACATGCCATTTATTGCTGAAAAGAAAGTTTTTTAAACAAAGGATTCTGGCTCAAGTGATTTTTTTTTTCAATTTCTTCGTGTTAACAATTATAAAATTTTTGCATTGTAGATATTTTATTAAATAAATTTAATTTTATAAAAATACAATTATAGACACTGTAAATGTTTTTTTATTTTAAATAGATTTACTCTAGAAATAGTGATTGATAGATCATTTAACGCATATTGTAATGCTCAGGTCCTCGAAGCCGTAGTAAGAAGATGTGCAGTTAGCTGAGCTGGCAGCTTGAAACTGTTATAGAGCATATTATACCGTGACAAAAGCGAACGAGGCGTGTAGATCGAGATAGACGAATAATCGAGCTGCAGCGAATAACGAAAAAAATTAATCCAGTATACCTTAACGACTTTTCATCTCCTTTGTATTGTCAGTTAATTTTTACTCAAAAGTATCGTCCTCAAGTTCATCGTAGTCATGGGAAGAAAAAGTAAAAGTACAAATAAAAAAAGTAAAAAAATTGAAAAAAGACTACAAATGAGCGCCTCCACACGCATAACGTTCCAAGATAAAGCCAAGCTTGTGCAGTGAGGCGAGCTTATCTGGCTCCTGGTCTCGGGCGCCCTTGACACGATTACCGCGAGTGCCGCTGATCTGTCAGTGACCTCCGCTGGCTCGTTTCCTGCTGCTCTCGCCGCTACTACCTGCTCTGCCAGTGGCTTCTGGCGCCTTGTCACGCGGCCCGATCTTGATTGATTCACGAGGTAGTTTTACGAGCAAGCGTCCAGTTTGTGCGGACATTATTTTTGCCACTTGGAAGATACGCGGGAATGCCGCGAGCTCCGCCGGGAAAGTAGCGATATGTGGATCGATTTCACGATCGGACTTTCAATGAAATACGCGATTCTAGTTTTTGGCTTTTACCTTAATTTTTCTATTTTCGCTCGGTCGTTTCTTTATTATTTAGCCTAATTGTCTATATAGTCTCTCTATCCTTCTATATTATTATTTTACTTAAAAATTGAATATACCTAATTGATTATTTTTTATATTAAGGGGTTAGTTTGTCTTATTACAGCCTGTTAAGGTGCAGTTATTTAGAGCAAACTATTCTCAAAATTGCTACATAAAGTAGGCGTTTCCGTGTTTAAAATTTAATTTTTACCATAAACATTCCAGGTTTTCGTTTATCTTAACGATATTAATTAACTATTTTCATAGCATCGTTATTAGTTATCACCCTTGCTAATGAAAACTACTTTTCTCAGTAGCTTATTTTTAGTTATTATCTCACTACCTTGTCTTGCATCTATTACTTTTTAAAATTTTTAAATTTTTCTTTGAGTTTGGAGATATTTTATTTTAAATGAATAAACTTTAAATTCAAGCACTTGACTTGAATTGAAAACAAACTTTCATAGTAAATTTTGAGCAATCAATCATTAACATTATGGAATAGCTTAAATTTAATTTAAGTTGATAAAAGATAAATGTATAAAGAAAGATCGTACCTTTCTAATCGTTTTTCCTCAAAATGTCGATAAAAATGTCCATAACTATAGTTTCTCAAAAGATTAGATCAGTTTACGGTGACTCTATTTATTTTTTGGTAACTAAAAATAAAAACTTTAGCCAAATCCGGTTGTACTATACTCTCCTTGTCAGTTTGTATAAAGTTTGGTTTTACTTCCTGACAACAAAATATTTCCACTATAATAATACAAATTCATTATTTCCAAACAAAATTAGCATCGTTAATGCATCTAAAAAGATGAAACCGATAACCCCCATTATAATAACAACGCAGCCCTTACATTTATCTCCTTAATAAGTCACCGCGTCACCAAAAAAAACTCACCATAGTTTTCAAACCCCAACCCAGCACATACTTAGCCCCTAAAGTCATGGCCATCTCCAAGCTGAATATATAATGAACATATCGTGCAAAGCAGCCACTCGGCTTCCGATGTTGCCGATTTGCCCTAAAATTACTCCCCCGCGATAGCAATCATGAGAGCCTATTTTTAAACGGAAGCCCGCTAATCACACGCTTTTGGTATACTTAATACCAGCTCGTCTATATACTTTAACCGCTTATCGTGCAATGAACTATGTTTGTCAGGAGGAGCGGAAAAACAAATATAGCCCCGGTCAATCTACTCGCGCAATCTTACATGACGGCAAGTTATTTGCATGGAAAAATTAGTCGGGAGAGCTACTACTTTTTCTCGATCGTGTAAGAGGAGGGGGAAGTCTTTGCCTATCGATATTTGGTGTATGTATAGGTATATTTATTGGAGTTTGAGAACGAAACGACGAGGACGAGATGTCTAGATTAGCTTCCGCCCCCTAGTAGATATATATATATATATATATATACGATAAAACGTCCGCTCCCACGCTAAAGTAAGCTGAGCTAGCTCGCCTACATGTATAGATATATATTTGAAGCCGGCTCCGCTGCTTTTCTCCTTTACCTCCTTCAGCGGCAGTTTGTCAAAGCTTTTTCCTTTTTTGACCCTCTCTTTCTCCTCCTGGCACTCTCTTTCTTATCTCACGATTATCCGTTTAATCTGCTTACTTTGTCCTCAAAGGGCTGCTTTGACTTCCCACGCATAACTGCTAGTACGAGTATACCCGCCTTATCTTTAATGAATATTTTTTTTTTGCGGCTTGTAAGAAATTTTTAGTTTTTCATTCGTAATTTTAACCATAAAACAACGAAAAATTTTTGTAATACTTACAGAGTTCAGAACCAAAGGAGCTCAAGCGTCATTTTACATATTTTTGAAAATATGCAGCAGTGCAGCTAACTAACACTTAATTCGAAAGATCAGTATTTAGATATATGTTTACATAAATGGAGCTTGGACACTGCAGAATTCAAGGATAATTAAGACTCTAATGTTGAAATTTCAGAAACATAGACCTTTCTTCATTAAAAAAAGATCGCTTCTCCAATTATTAATAAAATATATCTGAATGTTCTCTCTCATCAATCCTCCTCAGCACAAGATGAAACTCAATTGATTCTCCCACAATATCTTCTCAAGGAACTCGCCACTGACAATCGCAAAGTAAAGTAAAAAAAAAGGCGGAATAAAACTATCAAAAGTAGGAAGCAAGGCAGAAAAAGAAACGATATGAAAACGAGGAGCGCCGAGCGTAAAGAAAAGGAGCGATTCGCTTTTAGGATTTCAAGCTCGTCATTCCCTCTCGAATCGGGCCCGCTGCAGTAGCTTCGCCGGCTAAATTGTTTTTCCCGGCAAATCCGAGTTTAAGGCATCCGCGCGCGCGCGCGCGCCAGTTCAATCGCGTTCAATCGCCAGCAGCGAATGCAAGGATAAACCGTTCGGAACAAACGGTTTCCGATACATCTACTGCTACCGCCGAGCGCAAGCCACAAAACAAGAGATTACAATATTCTTTTCCGCCTTGGATTTTCTGCTTCTTTGGCTTGCGCGATTCTTTTTCTTTGGCTGATTTTTTTTTCGTGCTGGAATGCTGGAAGGCTGAAAGCTGGAGTTTGAAGAGCCATGCTCTTTTGGTGTAGTTATGACTCTTTGGTATTCGTCAATAAAATATGAATCGTAACTAGTTAAGTATAATATACCACTATATCTAAAATAACTCTATTTCAGTACTACCTAAATAGCTCCATTCATAAATATCAAAAGAATACAGATCGAATATCTTATAAATTTAAATTTGAGCAAACAATCCAACCGTAAAACTGTTATTTATTCAAAACTCAAAAAGCGAATAAAAACTTAAAATTAAAAATTGCAAGTTTTTGTTCATATATACTTAAACGCTTTAAAGCGAGTCGACCGTTAAGTGACCATCTTATTGCAATCTTTTATTTTTATTTTTATATTGATACTTTTATACTAATAAAATAATAGTTTTATTTTAATCTAATTTCAATCTACTTACATTAATCTTTAAAATATTATCATATTTGATTCTATAATACAGTCTATTCACAGAACCCCAAATCATGAATAAATCAATTAATCGCAAATGAACCTTCACCACAGAACACCGTTAACCCTGCAACAAATAAAAAACCAGAAAAATCCGTAAAAACAAAAGAAAAAAGCACCTTCATCACTCACCTCAAAAACATCCTCTCATTCGATCCCCCAACTCTCAGACAAAGTCTCGAGCCTCCCATAATCAGCAAAGAGAGCTTGGAGAACGCGTCATCACCCCGCCGTCGAGTGCGTCAACCTTTGATCGTTCGGCTGAGCGCGTCTCATTAAGAAAGCTGCGCGGCCAGGTATATACGCACTCCGAAGATGCGCGTGAATCATTAGCCAAGTACGCAGACTTTAAAGCAGCCCTAAAGGCCAAATGCACGCCGGTAGGTGGCTCCTTGTGAGTCAGACTGCTGCTTTCTCGCCGCGAGCTCAACAACCTTTGGCGCGCTGATGCGATGCCAGTGGTATTTTGCTTTTCTTGTTTTAGAACTGATTTTTTCTGGGTGGACGAGGTTTGGGAGAGTGTGATTTTATTGCAGTGAGTCAGTGAATTAAGAGGCGGAAGCAGTGCGTTGTAAAATCGCAGGTATGACAGTGTTTTAAAATGTTTTAACATAATTATTTTGAGAAATTGTCTTACATAAATATTAAAGAAACTGAAATGCCGCAAAACAATAGGTGTGAAAGAGACAAGTGGCCATCCAGCAGTTAGCACACACTAATAATCCCCAAGCCATTATCTCATCAAGTATTTCTCACCTCTGAACCAGCCTTCTTCCATCCTTCAGACCTCCGCAATTTTCAGCCGAGACTAAACGCTCCTCTGACCTTGCGCACTTTCACTGGGCTACCTGCGTGGGCGCGAGCAATTGTCTACGGCCCGTACATACACATGTTTTGTAATGAGATAAGCAGGAGACGTACGAGTGTATTGTGCGTGCCTCCAGCGCGCCCGACGGCTCCCGCTCGTTTGAATGCCGCGCGGACGTGTCTTTAAAGTCAGTCGGGGCCTTTTCGACGCGCCTTTATGATGCAAACGCGGCCCCCGTGACCGGGTTCCGAAATTGCTTCAAGTCTGACTTTTCGGATTTATGTGGGAAACTTGACATTGTTTCTGTTTGTTTGCGGAGCCGTGTGTGCAGATGTAGTGCTTGCTCCTAAATATTGAAGTTGCTTTATTACCGTATTGTTGCGTTAATATTTATTTACTTGCAATTACTTTAGTTGTAGTTGCTCGGCTCGAGCATAGAGATGACTTTTACAATGAGACAAGTTGTGTCTATACGGGATACCAGATATTTTATGAAGTTCTATTGGCCTTGCTGTAATTAATTCCAGCTGAATACAAAGCGTAGCTAACGAAGCGTAACATCGCACTCGAAACTCTCAGTCAATATTTAATTAAGCTCCGCAAGTTGAAGGTGCAATTCTGCAAGCTCAGCGCAGCTACCTTCGCGCATTCGCAGCTATATATTCATGGAATCGCGTATTATTAGCGCAGTCGGAGTGACCACTCGAGGCTATCATATAGATTATAGAAAGTGAGCCTGTCGTGTTCGAGTCTAGACTTTGCTTGGGCTGTGCCGCGTGGGTGCGAGTTACGCAGATATGAACAAGTGCGGCCGATAAGTGAATCAGTACATGCGACTTTCGTATGTACGTATGTCACCGCGACGGAAGCGACCAGATAAGTTTCTCACTTCATTTTGCACCCTATGACCTGGCTAGAGATAAAATTTATTTCGATAAAAGGACTAACTCTTAGCTTTTCAAATATAACGGTTTCTGTACAAGCTTTGGGCATTAGTACGGTAAATAGACTTTAATATTTCTTATATATTTTATGTTACTAAAGGACGTATAAGTTGATCTATCTTACTGCAGGTGTAACATAAAAGATATGTAAAGTACTGAGTAGGACATTTATGTAAATGTGCTCGTAAAAACAAGGAGATATAAAAAATGCAGGTTTTATAACGCATTTATATCCATGCATGACCACTTTCTCAGACATTGCCATTTTTGCATTTTTCAATAACATAAATACAGTCCTTTGCTTGTATAATATTATATAATATAGAACCGATAAAATTTATAATTATTATGAAATAGTAAACTAAACAAAATATGTGCTGAATTAGCAATATTTTAAAAAGAAAATGTTTACAACTTATCATTGCAACAAAGTATTGTTCGGAAGACAACGAAATTGCACATTTTACTACAATTTTAGTTACTACTATTTCCGCCAACTCAAGCACAGCAAATTTTTCCCCGCCAAGACAATTTTTCCCAAGATTTCACGATCACTCGGCTTTTCAAAACGACCTATAGATTATGATTGTCCGAACAATCAAGATAACTATAGAAGCACGTAAAATCATAAAGCCAAACTAGACATCCAGCTCCAGAAAGAAAAGATTTCCCGAGCTCTGTCTCACAAGTCGAAAAGCACTTTAATCGCTAAGTAGTCAAGGCGTCCGTGTGTATATACATGCTGCAAGCGCGCAGCAGCGGCGAAGGCACATCGAGGGACGATAACGATCCGCTCCCGCAAAATTATCCCTACTCCTCCTGCGGGGGGGAATCGCGCGCTTCTTCCGCCCGAGGCGAGCGAGTTTATTGTCCTCTGCGCGCGCGCTCGCCAAGCCACTTGCCAGCTCGTAATATTTTTTCCGGCTATTCTTCTCGGATTTCTCCTGGCCGTGTCTGCGTGTGCGCGCACGCCGGCTGAGGGAGATAAGCGACGAAGCCCAGCTTTTCCTGGGCGAGTGCGGCCTTTGGACGGCGAGAAGCAGGTGAAACAAATCCTGGATTCTCGTTTACGAAATAATGCGGATGTGCGAGCTCCGGGTTTTAATGACGCTTTTTATGGATGCTTCTATGTTGGTGTGGATGCTGGCTGGGTGCCTGCAAAAGTCTTGATGTTGGTAGTGAGGTTTTAAGTGTAGCTAAAAGGTAACTGCAGTTTTCAAATTGAGCTGGCGTTAGCGGCATCAACTACAGCTGCTGTAACAGCAAAGCTTAATTCATTTTTTCGGTGAGAAGCATTAAAGATATATCGCCAAATTATATCTCGCAGAAGAGAAAATGCATCCTTGAAAAAGTTTATCTGAATTAGTCGAGTGTATTTATTTTAAGAACCTGCGACTCCTTCCGCTACTCCATCGCCTAACGACTTTTTACTCGCAATACACCTACATTGTTATTTCGCACGGTTACTCGCGGCTACACTCGCAACAGCTCTAATGAGTTTTAAACGAGCCCAGCTCAGCTTGAGAAAGGATTATTCAATCGGTGCGTGCTACCAAGGAAGAGGACCTTTTTACCAAACTTACGCCATGAAGGAAGAATATGATGGTACTACTTATGCTTATTTTCGCTATTGTGTTGATGAAATTTTTAAACTGCTCTTGTTTAGATTATGCCATCGGTTATGTATTGACGTTACTTTCGCCTTTGTCTACCTTAATTACTTTGTTCCTTAATTTTATTATAATTATTTTTCTTTTGAAGTTTGCTTACTCGCACGTAATACATACATTATTATTTATAAAGTAATAAGCTCAACTGTTAATGAACTCTTGAATGCCTATTATATAAAGTTTTTTTATTAACGCTGTTTTCCCGTTAAAATATTTCAACATTTTGAGCGACATTCAAGCGCGCAAAAGCGTAAAACTTTCTCTAAATTTAGCAGAAATAGCAAATTCCAGCGCCGAGCGAAACAATGTGTCGCTGAAACTTTGTCGTAAAAAGTCCTTACATCGCCCCGAAATTTCCCCTGCAATTATGCAATGAAACTCCAAAAAATGAAATTTCCCTAGCGAAACTCCACTTTAACCATTAAAACTTTCGTGACGATAGCCTCTCGTTACGAATTCCGCTGACGCAGCTCTGAAAATCCACGTACTCTCGCATCGACAATTCGATTTCAGCCGAATTTCAATTTCGAGCCGGGCAACTCCTTAATTCGATTTGTCGCTATAGCGCGAGAAAAAATAGCGAATTCCCAGTCATAATTGCCGCTCCTGCTGCGACACTTTCTCCGAATTAGCCGGAGCCGCGCGCGCGTTTAAACATCCCACGCGGCCGGGAAAAACGTTATTTTTCTCTCCCTCTCTTTTATCTCGGCGACAGCGCGCTGGTGAGCTCTCGCTTTCAAAATCTCCGAGGGAGCGCCAGAGCGAGTTTTGTTTAATTAGAAGAGAATAGCAGCCGTGTGAATGTCGAATTTAACTCTTTTCAATCTGCTGCTGGATTGTAGGATCGAGCTTTTTTAATGCTTGCAGCTATTCTTTTGATTAGGAAGCTTTTATTCTGACAATTTTTTCTTGGACTTTTACAATTTCTGCGAAATGCTTTTCCCCGTAGCTAGAATATTTATAAATTACAATAAAAATTATATTCTTAGTTATCACAAAATTTTGATTACAACAGCGAGACTTAGAAGCCTTAAAAATACATAAAGTTACTTATTGAGCCTGGGAGTCAAACTCGAAAATCTCCTTTTCAGAAAAGAAAAAGAACGAAGTATAAAAGATGAACAAAAAAAGATGATCCTCTCCTTTTCATTGGCTAGAGACGTCAGCAGACGAAAGTAAAAGGACACGATGACAAAAAGCGCTCGATGCGTCAGAAAAGAAAATTTGACGGGCTTTTAGTTTTACGTCCTCGCCGCTGAAAGCGGATACATTACGGACCGCTCCGCGCGGATTTATTATTCAAGCGATTTCGCTGAGTGAGCGTGTCATCGTTAGAGCTACGTTCCTTTTTTTCGCTTTCCACGCCATGGAAAATTAGATTCGTGCGCTCGGCTATTCGCTTTGACGATACGCTGTACTGCACTAATAAGAAAATTGTGCGGTACGTAGGAAAGTTGCCGACGGTGCATTGTACTCTCTTCATCTCTATCTTATATTAATCGCATTAGAAGATTTAAAATAATAATATTTAAATCAATTTGAATGTATGAAAAGTGAAACTGGATGTCTTGCCGTGTGCGTCCTTTTCTACCTGAAGCGGTATTACCTGATTCGTAAAATCAGATATGTTTCAGTTTAGTTTGTAAGTTAAAAACGAAAAGTTGAATTAGTTTAACAAACTTTTTTTATAATCAGTTGGAAGCTTATGTAAATATAACTTATTAACTATGGATGATATGGATGGCAATGAAACGAAATATTGTAAAAATCGAATATAGCTCTAATGAAATCTAATATATTTAATGAAATAGCTGACTGTCCGTATAGAAAGTATAAGTTGAAGCTTTGTGCTAATGCTTGTTATAATTACTTGGATTTCGGCGAAAGTCGTGACTACCTTCTAAATTAGAAGAATTCTATGAGACTTAGAGAAAATGTAATATTTGCTACACCTATTATTACAGATAATGTATTAATAATTACAATCTCTATCGGAATTAAAGGTTCGCATTAGTATTTTACTAAAAAATATTACAATAATAATTTTTAACAATTTCTTATATAAAGTATTTTACTGAGCTAATGATTTCTAATGTTCCAATTGACAAGATTTTTAAAAATATAATATTCAAGTTATTACCAGCATTAAAATCCATTAAGTAGAGACGATCCTCTAATTTTTCTATCCCTAGATGGCTAAACTAGAGACTAATGTTTCCTATGGCACAATTAGCATAATCGAGTGGCCTCCTTTAGCTCTTGATTCCTCCTTTAACGCGGCAAAGTCCTTAGGTAAGCTTAGCGATCGATAGCTACTAATTCACAGCCGCTCCAACCGATCGTCAATCTTAGGCCGGGGCAGCGCTTTCCTCTTAATGAAGAGTTAGCCTTGAAAGGTATGGAAACCCTCTTCTTTTCGCCCAAAGCTCTCGTACGCTGGAAACGCACAAATCATGGCCCGAGTCATAGTTTTCGCGCATCTAGTTATTTACGAGCTGTAATGCGATTCGATCGACAGTGATGTACGAGCCCCACGAGACAAAACACTTCATTCTCCTTTTCTTTTATCTGGAAGATACGCTTTTTTGGATGGGTGATCCAGTAATTTTTTTTCTTTTCTCTGATTCTCTGTGTTTTTGTGCTCTTTCTCTGTTTCCAGTTGCGAAATTAGCAAAAAGTGTATGTGTGTGGGTGTTCTGTAATAGAATATCTATTCTATAATAAAATATTCACTCAAAAAGTATAAATATTGTCCTACTCATCGTTGTAATATAGTGAGAAAATATTTATATAAGTATTTCAATCGATTTGAAAGTGAGTTAAAAAATTTGCATTTACTGTTGATCGATTTATTGTAGTTTTATCTTGCAAAACGTAAAGAAAACGGTAACATCTTGGCTACGGGCTACTGATTTCTACCTAAGCAAACAGCGGTTACAACCCGATCACTGCACGATCATTCTTCTTTGGAATGCATCATTGATATCGACGTTTTGATTAATCGTAATCATATTCCTGCAGATGCAATCGAATGAAAAATGAGACTTCGCAAAACGTTCTCTTATTGTTTCATTTTTTCGTTTTTTAATACAGGTTGCGGATCGCGTTTCATTTGATATCGATCACAAAACGTGTTATAAATCTAATCGCGAGTAAACGATGGCTAATGGTCCGCGATTTATATATTCTTTGCTTTATCTATGCGTATTACACACGAGAAGAATTTATTTGTTTGCCATAGTTACCAACACGAAAAGTCAAATAGCTTCTGGCTGCTTGTTTAGATTCTACAATGTAAATTGATCGAGGCTATATTATGATTCAAATATAAGAGGATACGTAAGATTAAAAAAGTTTTTTTTTTATTTTGAGGATTCTCTGATGTAATTCACCGCAGCAAGAAAAAAGTGGTTTTGCGGGTAAACTCGTGAGCCCGTACTTCAGAGACACCCACTCGCGCTCACATAAACTTGAATATAAACTGGGCAAACATCCTTCTCTTATCCTTTTTAAGTGCTTGTAAAACTCTCCACGTAAAGTAAAGTAGTCTTGTTAAATTTTCTCACACACTCATAGAGCCTAAGAGGTGCTAGATGATATAAGTAACTAATTATCTAGATTTTAAATATTTCAATATTTAGAAAAAAAAATTTTTTACAAAAAAAAATAATATTACCTTTTTTTACAAAATCACTAATTATCACAGTTGATTTATTTCACGATTCTTAATCATAAATTATTCTACTTAAATCCTCCATTTCTACTTGTTAATCTTGACACTTTCTTCAAAACTCGCTCTCATTATTATTCTTTCAGCGTACGCATCAATTTTTCCTCGCTCAATTATGCGTACAGCAGACAGCTTTTTTTCTCTTTAAACTTCCTCGCGGCTTTTTCTTTCTTTCTTTTCTTACAAGATCGTTACTTTTGGACGTAGCAGGGGCAAAGAGGGGGTAGGGAGGGGGGGGGGGGGAGAAAAACGACAAAATTGACCTCCTTACCCCCATGGGAAAGTTTGAGAAGATGGTCTTAAAAGATTTTACGAGTAATAAAGGAGACGCGCGATCATGGCAAACTGACGCTGAGACGTCGGCGCTGCGCAAACTTTTCAGCTCGTAATCACAGGCTATGCGCCAAAAGTGATTTCGATTAACCCAATTTACAACTCTCTTACCGCGAGCATGTCAAACGTTAAAGTTCAAAGAATTTTTTAAGACCCCAACTTCAGCTTCTTCTACGTATTGTGCTCAATTGTTTTTCGCATCAGTCAAAATCAGAAAAGATCTTATTTAACTTATAATGAAGAAAAATCGTATTATCAAATTTAATAAAAACTTGTCAAATTTAAACTTTTTTCTCTCGAAGCGTTATGAGTGGCACTAAAATAAAATGATAATATGAAATAAGTAATATAGATGAAATATGAAAATAAAAAATTATCTGATATTGACGAATATATCAAATCAAGTTTCGTTCTCTTAGCTAGTCTTCTAACTGAATTATCTAATGATGCTTCTAGAAAAGTAAGTCGAAAACGATAAGACTCGTTTTTAAGAGATTGCATGCGGTGCAGCAGCAGCAACATAGGTAGTAGCGTAGCGGCATACCAATGGCCGCGCGTGAGAAAAGTTGAGTTAGCGGGTATGTAGCACAGTAGCTGCTAAGCTGCTAAGGCTCGCATAATCGCTGATTTCAGGTCGCGCCGATTAAAATAGTCTCTGGTTTTCTCATCTGTTTGGCGAAAAAATTACGCGAGCGCAACCCTCGCGGCGCTAATGAACTTTCTAAGCAGCGTAGATTTATTTTCCGTTAATTTAGTCGAAACCACTGCACCTTTGGCTTTGGCGTCGGTTCTTGTTCTAACAGTCTGCGCTATCTGACAGGCTGGAACATTCCAAAGGGATGTTCGCTTAATTGAATGAACGCAGCGTTTTCAAAGATTTTTGCAAAAGTAGTTTTATTTATTTATTTATTTTATTAATTTCGAAGAAGAAGCTAACAATTTTATTAATATTTTCATTATTTAGCTTTTTGTAAATTATTTTTAGTTATTTCTACATTTAAGAATTAAAAGAATAAAAACATTTTAATGAAAAGTGAATTTATAGAACGAATAAATGACTAATCTATGATTCAATGCAATAAAATGATTTTTGACAAAATTAAATTTTTAAATCAAGCTAAAAAAAAACAAAAAAGTTCGGTCATTAGACTCAGAAAAAAGTCTGTCCAGTGCAGCCGGCGCGCGAGTGACGAACGAAAATTACGAGTTGAGAGGGCAATTTGAGGAAAGAAAAAAAAGAAAGCACCGGGCTCTCTTGCATCCCGTTCAATTTCAACTCGCCGCGAACTTCCTGATGGATTTTCGCGTATCCCATTAGCGCGCGCGTTAAACGACGTTTTTTTTTATTTTATTTTAACGCAGCTCCTCCCCAAGAGACCAAATGATATGCCGCGTCGATCAAGCCGGCTTTGACTGCGCTTCTTGGATGTACATAAAAGTCTCGTGAAAAAATTTCAAGGGTGATAGATATTATTATTTTTGGAGGAGGCTCGAGCTGTGGCTGAGCTCGCAGATGTACATCGCATGCGTTTCGGGTGTTTTGTTTTTCGAAAATTTCACGATGCCACCTTTTGCTCTCGCTTGAGGTGAAAGCTTGGGGTAACGGTAACAAGCTCCTGATCTGTTATTATTTTTTTCCTCTCGAGCTGTGTTTCGAGAACTCAGTCAATTTACCTTTTCTTAGCCGAGCTTGCTTTTTCCTTCAACACTTGTGCGTTGATTTATCTATAAGCGTCATAAAATGTAATAAATTGAAATAAAACTTTAAAACTGACGTGAAAAATACTTGTAATGGAACTCCGTTATTTTCCAATCAACAAAAAAATAATACATATTTTCGCGGCAAAAGCGTTAATAATTCAAAAAGCTAATAGACCAGTTAAGAACGATAGTTAAAAATTTTTCTCCCATTCGAACCTATTACGAGGATCCGCGGCGAGTATGTAAAATTGAAATTTATTCACAGTTACAAGATAATCTGGAAAAGTATGCGGGGAGTCCATTAGTCGGAGAACGGCGCAACAAGGCAAATCGACGACACACCCAAGCGGCGACCGCGCGCAGGCTCGTTGGCCAAATTAGCAGAATTACACGTTCGCCGGAAAAAAATACGAGCATGTCCCGCGCGCGACTCCCGCAAACTTTGCACACTTTGTGTATATATGTAGACACACGGCCAGCCGAGCTAATTAAAGCCATCCGAGAGAGGCTTGCCATAATAAAACTCGTTTTCCCGCTAGACGTGGCACGCGTATATTAGATCCATAATAGCGAGAGCCTGGATGCGGGCTCGATGATCCGCCCCGTAATGTCGTAGGCGCGTAATGACATAAGCGAAATAATTCAGGATCGGGCCCGAAATTAAAGACGAGGAGCTGTCCTTTTGGAATGGTACTGCGTGGAGTGACGGAACTTGGGAATAAGCTCATTAGCGAGAGACAAGCAATCTTCGAGTGTGTGAGTACTTGTGTTTCTTTTTGGGAGATTAGTTAAGTGATCGGTTTATTCGATTGCAGCTGATTCACGGCTAATCGGTAACAGCGAAGCCTCATTGTAATGTTATAATGTGTGATGTAATGAAAAGAGAAGAAAATTTTCAAAAAAGAAGATAATTAATTGATATTGTACATAATTCCCAAGAGTAAATAACAGAAAGAAGCAGAGCGCAGTGGATAACCCATAGCGTTGAAAAAGATGACCGATCGCAGAAAGAGTTAATCTCAGCGCAGATCCGGAATGATAAAGTCCCAGGCGCAGAGTTTCGAAACAAGTTATCCGCTATCCCCGAGCGCTTGATAATCAGAAAACGTCTTTCTTCCCGGATGAATGGAGCTGCACCTGCAGCGGCGCTCCCCTACTATATGCCTACTCCGCGCTTAGCGCAAAAACGAGAAGAAAACGTCTCGGCTCGATCATAATACGTGCGACGGCTGCGTAATCCAGCGCGCGGGCGACTGACTCGTTGGCATTGCGCGCACTTAAATACCGTTAATCGGACGGTACCTTTTATATTCTTACTCTCAGCTTGGCTATGATGCTGCTGGCTTGTCATAGAGTGACACAGGTGCGTGGATGCGGGGGGATAGGTATATAAGGGATTTACGAAGGGGCAAGATTACGATTACAGTCGGCGCGTAATGGCGAAACTTGTTTTCTACCTGTAGCTTTCTAATTTTAGTGAGCCAGTGCTATTCGTGGGCCGGCTTTGAGTGGGCGGAAGGAGTGAGCGGCTGTGAGGATAAGAGAGGAATGCGAGAAGTCGACGTGTTGCTGGATTTTATGATTATTTGGCTATACTTAGGCTATAAGGAAAAAATGTAATGGATTACTGGTTGGGATTATCGGCAGTAATTATGTCCTCATTTTGAAGTATCGCTTATTCTTAATAATTATGGGATGAATGATTAACTCCCCCATTGTTTGTAAAGAAGTTCGAAAAATAAAACTACAAATTTTTATGTTTCTTTATCTACCAGTCGTATCAAACTAATTTGTTGAACAAACAAAATAACAAATATTAAATGTTATGGAACTATCATAACTATTATTAGTATGTCAACTCTTTAAAGTTCTATAATTAGCGCTAATCTGTGCTTGAGATTACGCCCTTAAACGTATATATTATGAAAACCTGATTTTTCACCTTGAAAATCAAAAAGGAATCAAGATTGTTTATCCCTACATGTAGTCTTGCTAATAAACTTGACAATACTCTATCTTGCTTAATGTACTTTATAATATATTACTTTTAAAAAGCACTATGAAAATAGTCCCTTAGTTTCTTTTATCATAACTATAATGATATAAATAACTTTCTAGAACATCACCTTTCCTATCAAATCAATTTGAAAAGACCATTTAGAAAAAAACATTGATATAACCGATCGACGAATAAGATACATATTTATTAAGACATCGCGATAGGGTAATTTCGAGGATATCCTCGGAACGACGATTATTCATCTAGCGCCTCGGAGCAGTGCGCAAAGCAATTGGATTGCCAGAGATTTATACATATTATACAAGGCAAACAAGTTATATCGATATTCGCATCCAGATATATCTCAACCTCACATCCCGCGTAAGATTAAGCTCTTCACCCGCGGGCTCAGTTAGAAAAATAACTCAAGCTGCCGAGGCAATCGAAACTATTCGAACGTATGAAAAAAAGATAACCTAAAAATGCACGAGACTGGCGCCAGCGCAATTCAGTAATTA
The DNA here is from genome assembly GCA_030522685.1 of Eupelmus azureus. Taxonomy (NCBI): domain Eukaryota; kingdom Metazoa; phylum Arthropoda; class Insecta; order Hymenoptera; family Eupelmidae; genus Eupelmus; species Eupelmus azureus. Next base: position 8,457 of record JAPYZA010001556.1, on the reverse strand, counting down.
AAGTTCCAGCGCGCGAGCCTCGATAAATGCGCTGATAACGCACGCCGATACAAATTAAGCCTCTATTCAGATACCGAGAAACTACATACGTCTCTGCTCGGCGGATCGGCGCTGATGTTTTGTATTATCTCTTGGCCGGCCGCGGGATTTTCGGAAAAATGCCTAATAGACGCTAGAGGGCGCTTTTGTTGCTCCTCTCGGTTTCCTGCTGCTGCGAGGAATTAACGGTTTTCGATCGCCGGGAAAAAAACGGCGTACTGCCTAATGACTACTTCTATTATCCTGGAAATGGGATTTTTATTTTTACCCCCCCCCCTCCCCTCATTTTTGCCGGCGAGGCCAATCGTACGTTTGAGACAAGCTAATTTAACCTTCGTACGGTTATCGCGGAGAGACCATAAATGAGATTTTGAAAAACCGTTTCTGTAATGATATATCCGAGCGCTGGCCGATGACGTTCCTACACCCTCTGTTCTAAGGTGCTCTTTGAAAATGTTTTAACGTTGCTAATTATTGCTTGACCCTTTAAATTGACCATTTCGCATTTAATAGCGTTTCAAAAGCATACTTTATCTAGATTTGAACAATTATATTAAGTAAAAGTTTTTATCAGATATTATACACTTATCTGGCTATTTTAAATTTGAGTATCACAAATTCTATTCTTTGCAAGTTTTAAAAGAAATATTTTCCGAGCGGCAAATAGAATTTAAAAATATCAGGGCGTAAAGTTATTTCCGCAGAATTTAAGCCAGAGCCAAGAGGTAGATAAATCAATACTGCCAGATAAATTCGATTTCGCGCAATACTGATTTGTGTGATCCTGTGACAAACTATTATTTACGACAAAAAAATTATAAATAATGGATATGGCGACAGGACACGTACGCAAGCTTCCACAAGTTTTCTTATATAGCGATCTTTCTCTTGTTTTCTCGATATACCCTCACATGAATAATTCAGAATTTCATATTGCTTATTATTACTTGCATTCATTATTATTATTTCTTTTTTAACCGAGTATCTTATTCTTAAGATTATAACATGACAAATCAAGGTAAAATAAATAATTAAGCTCCCTTTTTCATTGACATTTATATTTGAGCTTTGAATAATCTTTAGGTAAAATTTTGTTTTGATGTTTAACTTTTGTGCAAAAAATACCTCGACTACAGTAATCATAAGGGATAAAAACGTCAGAATTTAAATATAAATATATTTTCGTTAATTAATTGCCAACAGTTTGGCTAATTTTAACAAAACTTGAATAACTCGGTCCAACAAGAGAAAGCTCTACAGCAGCCACTCTCGAACCAGTAGATGCACAGACCCCATCAAAATTCAACGAGCACACAAATTATAGACGATGCTCGCAGCGTCAGCGCGCTCCTCAAACAGAAGTGCTCAGCGCCGCATCCTCGAAAAATAAACATTGTAAATAATCAGAACCGTCTCAATGAAAGCGCGAGTCTTCTGTTTTATTCATGAGGCAGCGGGCTCCTTTTTAATAAATCTCTCTACTCTGGCTTACACTTTCGTCTTACAGCGAACAAAAAAGGGCCAGTTTAGGGCCCGGCCTTTAAAATTTCATTCGGTCGTCCCTGCAGCTGATTCATAAGTGATACAGAGGGGGGAGGGTGCAGGATATAAATCGAAAAGATGAGCCGGCGCGATGAATTGATTTTATTTGCCGATCGACTTTTCGCCCGCGTCAATTATTTATTTACACGTGGGCTGCTTTATTGCCCGATCGCGCGCTTACGTCGATGAATTGCAGATTTTGTGGATAAATAAGCTTGCTTTGTACGGGCGGCTGTCCTGTCGAATTTTCGCTGCCACGCTTGATTTATGTCTTTCGTTCCGGGTTTCTTTTAGATTTTATCTTCTTTTGAGGATGAGAATTAAATTAAGACGTTGAAATTCTTTTACGTCGGGTATGTAATTGTTTAAGAAAACGAGTTTTTAAACAAGTTTATGGAATTAACGTCATATTTATACGCTTTACATATTATCAGTAATACATTTATTTAAAACTAAATGCAAGGAGAATTGGTTTATCTAAATAATGTTTATCTAAAAATCGATGAAATTCTATAGCTTCAACTATTATTGATAGATGTACAAGTTTAGAATACATAAAGACTAATTATATTTGAAGTACTGTTCTCTAGAAAAGAAGCACAATAAGTTAAAAGGGGATTCATGCAAAGTAAACTCTTGAAGTCCCTCGAAAAGAAAAAAATATAAATAATTAAGAAAAAAGCTTAAAAAAGGAAAAAAGCAAGATTAAACAAGCAAGATAAAGAAAACGAAGGCGAATTAAAGGTGCAGGAATGAAGGAAGCTATACCTCTCAAGCCGTTGCAACCAAAGGATTTCGGCTCTCCGAGACTACAGCGAGACGAATAAACGAGCGGGCTAAGAGGGCCGCGAAGTACGTAAATGCAAAACGAGAGGAAGAAGATCGAATGCCAGATAGGAGGGAGGGGGCCAAGGCCCTCGCTTTGCAATCAATTGCACTTCGCGAGCTGCAGCGCTGAATGCGTTATCGTCCTCCTTGCCCCGGGAACTGCTTAATTGCATACTTGCGGTCCTCCTCCTGCTTCTTTCTTTCTTTCTTTATTCTGGTGTGAAAGTGAAAAAACGTTTGGATCGCCGCCGGCATCTTCCGCGCGCTCGTCGGTCGTTCAACTCTCTTTCGTATAGTATACAGTGTTGATTAAGTATTTTGGCGGATGGAGATTTGGAAAGACTTTTCGCAACATTAATTGGGATAAAATAGATGTAGTAAATGTGAACAGAATCCATCTGATGATTTCCGTAAGTCTTGGCAGCCAGCCAGCCAGAAAAACGAAAAGAACGAGCTAATAAAACTTAAAGCAAGTGTAAAAATCGTTCGCAGTGAGTAATACGGTCGAGTAGGCATATGCAACATTGAAAATGCAATTTCCCCGAGTAAAGCCAGCCTCGCTCGTTCCATCCTCACCTCGTGTTTCCCGATCTCAGCGAAATGACGATCCCGGCGCGTTGTAGAACGGCCCTCGTAAATTCAGCGGCTAACCTGCACTTCGCAGTCCGGCTCGTTAAGGAGGCGCATAACCTGGCGCGGGCTCTCTCACGCGGCGAGCCTGCAGTCTCAAGTGCGGGGCAATAAATTTTTTAGCCGCGATTCTCGCTCGCGCGCCGCTTAACGGCGACATATATTACAAATTAAATCAATTAGATGCGCTAGAGCGCGCGAGCCGAGCGCAGAGCAGACTAGTTGCGCCATTTAAAATTCAATCCGCGACACGATCAATCATTAAATCGGATTCATTCGCGCCCGCGAGTCATACCTGTTAGTGGCGCTGCTGGAGCTTGCCGGCTTGTTTATTTTTTGACGAGCCTGGCAGTCGTAAGCGCTTAAATTAATCTATCTGTATAGAGATATATGTAGTATTGATGCAAATCTATCATTATCTTTACTTGAAATTATCACACAAGATTAAAGACAGAAGAAACAGTTTTAGGTCTGAGTCTAACTTAAAAATTATGCCATATGTTTGGCTATCATGTCAAAGCTAATCATTTACCGTAATTTCAAAAGATTCATTTCTAGAAATTCAGATTCTGTAAAAATACCGAAAACATAATGTTTACAAAGTCAGTCTTTCAATTTTTTTAAGTTTGAATTTCAGTCAATTTTAATTATTGTTTTAAGGTAAAAATCTAAATTTGTCAACGAAAACGTAAATTTTAATTGGTTTAAGGAATATTTATTCGAATTTTTTATATAAAAAGAAATAATAAATTTCCTGAAAAAGAAAACTATTCTCTATATCAGTATCCCCCAGAACTACAGGCATTTTCTTAACAAACTAAATAATCTCATATTCAACAACAAAAGCCAAGAAACAAGATTTGATGATAATCAGAGAAACAAGAAAACCAACCCAGCAAACTCAAGCCTTCTCCATCCAAACATTTATCGACCTCCACGACATCAAAAAACCAAGCTCACACATACGCAGCAGAGTCAATCGATCCTCAAAGCCAGCGAGCTGCTCGTACCGCAGTCCGCAGGCTGGCACAGCAGCAGCTATATAGCAGCTCCTTTAACCAGCGAGCACGAGCCGCTCGAGGCTAACGCAATTTACACCGACGCGACGCGTAATGAGGTGGACGTGCGGTACACGCGTGCCGTAATACTTAATATGTAAGAGCGCGCTGGGGCTTAGCTTCTACAGCGATTATCGCCGCTCGATCAAATCGATCAATTTGTCCCTCGATCTAACTCAGGCGCGCCTACCTATTCCACAGATATTTCTTCGCCCAGGTATAGATATTGCTTTCTTTCAGCCGACCTCTTTTTCGCGTAGTTTTTAACGAGCCGTTACGGCCGTTACGGCCTCTCCTCATGATTATAATATCGCATTCGCTACTGCAACGTGGCAAGTGTACCTGTGCGCTCTGCCAACCCTCCAAAACAACGTCATATCCGTAATCTGAATTTCAGATGTATAATTAAATGTAAGCAGGGGCCGTAATGGCTCCACACTAAAGGTCAACAATGTAAATGCAACAGAGTTTAGCCGCGTACACACACACACACACACACGCCGCAGCGAGCAATCCACATTTTCCAGTCGAGCTACGATAATTCCGCCAACTGCGCCCGCATTCGGAATTTCCAATTTCGACGGGCGAGCGACGCGCGAGGAATTACAAGCGCGAGCGCGCGTGCAGGCGAATTAATTCATGGGACTGTGCTTTTTGCATGAGCCGCGCGCATAGAGAAACCTGATATTACCCCCGCAGTCGCGTTTCGCTCCCGATTATTGCGCTTCTCCGCTGTACAGCGACGTGTTGGAGCTACTTTGCTGAACAAACTTTATGCTGGCTCTGGAGTGCGGAGCGCGCTTTTCAAATCTGAGCTGACGCGATCTCGCCTATATATCTGTATATTGCTCGGCGTGATGCGCGGATTAAGCTAGAGATGCGCTTCGTTTGAGCGTTCGGTTCTTATTAGGTAAGATAATTAGCGGTTCTGCTGGGTTTCATGCTAATCTTTATACGTTTGTAGTTTTCTAGCTTAGAGCTTCATCGTGGTTGGTGTTTTCTTGCTCGGTTACGAGCGTCAACTTCGTTGTAAGTCGCTTAATAGGAGTTTGTAAACGAGGCCGCTATAATGCTAAATAGACTGTATCCGTGAAGCTAATCATCGATGTAAAAATGAAAGAAAAAATGTAACATTGTACTTATAGGTCGTGGACTTGATTCCGATTTATTTTTGGGAATATCGACTTATCAAAGAACAGCAACTATGACAAAAATTTAAAAAAAATTCTGCAGAAACTTTTTTACTGGTAAACAAAATTTCCGAATAAACAATTAGATTGGTCCGAATTCAGAACAATCTAGGTTGCCTTCTTATTAATACAATTGTGAAAAGTTATTAGAACCGACATTAAATAATTAGCTCTAAATAATGAAATTCGCAGTCGGAATTAAGAGAATTCGAAAGATAATTCCAACGTTCAGCTAAGGATTAAAGCAATGTAGCTCTATCCGCTGCAGCTGCACGATTATATTCTCACACGCATCCAGTTGCGCATTGCACTCGTTTTTCCGGGCCACGAGTTCGAGCTGCACCCAAACGCGCCTCGCACGAAAGTTAAAGTATATATATACGTCCAGTGGAATTTCTCCAGTGCTGTTTGTACAAATCGAACGTTGACACCCACTTCCATGCTACACCTTTTTCCAATGGCATCTAGTTTATTCTATGATTGGAATTTACAAACGTTGGAATTAGCTGATAAAAGTAATTTCTCGCTAATTTTGATATTTTTATAATAAACCTTGTTTGATATTATTATGAAAATTTTGTAAATTATTTTTAATCAGAATTTCATATGTAATGAATTTCTAATAATTGTTCGATACAATTTATTCATTATAAATTTCGATTTTTGAATGATATTGTTGATAGCCGGCTAGACAAACAAAAGTATCCACTAATGAGACATAACCGCGTTCAAAAGTAACAATAACAATTAATAATAGCTACTTAGGAGCAGGTAGTTATTTCACGAGATAGTTACTACAAAGAAACAGTATTATTACCTGCCCACAAGTATGTAGTTACAGACTTCCGCCGCGCATTCCAGAATACCGCAAACTTATATCAGAACAGCAATTCCAAATCTATTTATAACTTTCAATTTGTTACTATAATTTCATATAACTCCCAAGCATTTAACTTTTTCTTTTATAGCTTCTCTCAGGAAAAATCGATGTATTGCGATGGCCAACTTTTTGTAAACGACGATAATATGTTCAGTAAAATTAGTTGTAAAATATTGTTAAAAAATAATTTACTTTCTTATATTTACTTTAGTTTCTTGTTTTTTATATTTTTAATTTTTGTTTATAATGCGATCTATCAGTGCCGCAGAAAGAAATAATTTTCTAGCTTAATTTTACGTATAACGTACGTTTAAAGCTTCTTTGCATTGTTAATGCTTAATAAAGTGTACTACTAAAAATTGTTGGGTAACGGTAACGGCACATAAATAGGGCAAACTGATCGAAATCAGAGGAGCAAAAGATTTATATGTGAATTATTTTAGTGGTGTAGTCGAGATTTTTACGGTCACTGCTCCGGACTCGGCGATCATGAAATTCAAAAATTTTTAATTTATAAAATAGCTCGAGCGATCCCATAAGCAGGAAGTAGCTGGGATTCAAAAACAACATTTCAATGCTACCGTGTTGCAAAATGATATCTTCCGATCTTCAGGCTCGTCGATCACATAAATAAGAAAAAGTTGATACTATAAGCCGCACATAATGCATAGATTTAATTTCGAAATGCTTAATAAGCCCGCGAGTAAAGGCTAAAAGAATAATTACGAGAGCAGCAGCAGCAGCGACGGCGTAGGCTGAATCGCTTGAATAGCCCAGGCATTCTCTAAAGAGCCAGCATTTTAATAGAAACCTAAAACAGGCGTTCTTTGAATAGGCAACATCGATAAAAGTGCATCGGCGCAGCGGAATTGTAGGTTGTCGATCGAAATGCAATTGCCGAGAGAGCGCGCGGCTGACTCGCCTTGTAACCTCGTTCCTCCTCTCCTTCCCTCGCCTCTCTCACTCTCTCTTTCTCTCTATCTCTTTGGGGCATGCCCCGGCGCTTTGCGTCTACGCGTCGCCTTATTTAGACTGCCCGCGGCTGGCTCTTTCTCCGGCAGATGCAAAACCAGTGCGGAGAGAGAGCGAGTATTACGGTACTTTTTCCACTTGCCAGCGTCCTAAGGAGATACACACATTTCGCTCCTCTGCTTTCCGCACTTTCCTCAGGTACACGGGATATTTCAGCGAGCGGTGCGCTTAATTGACCGAGCCGAGTGCGCGCACTTATACACGTGGCGCTGTTGAGTTATGCACCTGCGTCGGCGCTGTCGGCTGTCCTTTAACTTCATTAACGGCCTAACGGCCGAATACTATTATTTTATTGTCTCTAGGAAAAGTGGGAGTTGGGGCCTTTGGTATGTGAAGTTGGTATCGGCTTGCGTGCTTATGTACTTGCATACTTTGTTTGCTGTTTACTGAAAAATTGCTGCGTGGTACTTATACTTTGACGCTGGATACAGAAGACTGGCTGAGTTAGGTGCGGATTGTCAGTTCAAAAGTCATTATTCATTTTAAAAGCTCTTAATTCACCTGCAATGACCTTTTTGCTTTATTTAAAAGTAAAAAAGTTGTTCTCAATAAAACAAATATAGCAAACACTTTTAGCTTACTTTTCAACCGTTGATTTTTCGCTTCCAAATAAATGAGTCGAAATTTTCTGCCAGCAAAACTCAAACATTTACTCTATCCGAGCCATTCTCTCTCTCTTTTCCGTATACATATGCAGCATCCAGCGAAATGAACATGCGGACGGTCGCACTCGAGCCCGCAACGGTAAAATTACCCTTGAAACAGTTTGCGGCTTCGCTTGCGCGCGCGTCAGCTTCGGCCTTGCCACGGGCGCCCCCACCCCCACCTGAAAAAAACGCCCCATACGTATATAGGACTATAGCCGGAGCTGGAGTGCATTATTACGTGCGCAAATTGACGCGACGGTAATTTATCTCGGCGAGCTGTTTGTGAGGGAAGAATTTCGGACAGTTTATATATATATGTATAGATGTGATAGCGTATATATATGTACTGCAGGCAAAGTGCGAGAGAGGTATATAAGTAACGGGGCTAGAAATTCCAGTAGACGATTCGCCGCAAGCTGCAAAAATTCGGATTTCCCCCTTAAGGTGATACCGGCGCAAGACTGATGCTGCGCGCACTCGTTGCCGGCTGTCAGGAGTATACACCTGTGAGTCATTTGCTGTTTTATCTGCGCTATGGGAACGCGGACGTGGCAAGTTTTTTTCGATGTTTATGTTATATATATTTGGGACAATCTATTGATAATTTGCTT
>JAPYZA010001555.1:0-20439 GCA_030522685.1 Eupelmus azureus | reverse complement strand
AAAACAAAATGAAAACATTAATAAAATATCTTAGTTAAACAATTAAAACACAAAAAATGAACGTACCTTGTAGCAAGCCTTTTTTAGAAAGTATCAAACAAAACTAAAAGCTAACAAATAACAATATCCTATCGATTTCATAAATGTACCTATATCCTCAGCGCCAGCAATACCACTTTCATCATCTCTCAAAAAGCTATAAAATCCAATAAATGGAAACATCATCCCCATGCCCCTTCAGACAATCCCCTAAAGTCCAACAGCCAAAAAAAAAATCGAAAAACAAAACTATCCCACGGTCATACAGCGCGTCCTGTCCTACAGCTGCTCTCGTGTAACTCGCGCGAGAATAAATTGAAACAGGACGAGAGCAGCGCTCACATACGCAAAAGTCTAAAAACAAAAAAACAGCTCGCGCGCATCGCTGATGGAATAAGACTACAAAGCGAGCGAGGGCGTAAAAAAAAAGAAGTGGAAGTGTAACAAGCGCGAGAGCGCGTATATAATAAGTCGCTTTTTGACATGCCGCGGACGCCTAGACTGGGATATTTCGCGATAAAAGCTCGCGCTCTAGTGGCGCTTACAGCGTCGCGTCTCTCCTATTAGCTCCGCACTTTTCTCTGCCGAAGTCTCTCACGCTTTTTTCCGCAAATTGGCGCTTTGGCTCTCTACGGCCTTTGCTTGTTGATCTAGTTATTGGAAGGCGAGCGCTGGGACAAAATGGGAGCGAATTTTATTGTTGTAGAGCTCATAACGTTGAGCGAAGGGCTGTTTTTGGTGCTTGAAGAGAATTGGGAATAAATGAACAATCGGCAATTACATTAAGCTAGTTTTCTAATATTTTGAAAGATGGGTTTGAAAAAGTACAAAACTCTGGGATATTTTTTGAACTTTGAAGAATTCTTTTCAATTTTTTATTATATAGATCACCGAGTTTGTTTTTAAGAAAAAGAAAATTGAAGTTACTTATTTTTATATGGCAAATAATAGGAATTATACCAACCACGATAAAAAATAAATTTTTTAATGTTAAAGATGAGTTTTCAAAAGAAAATATAGCTTTTTAAAGGTTAAATTCAATTCTTCCTGTAAATACTAAAAATTATATCAAGCCAACTTTTTAAAAAAATATTTATTTTCAAAAGTAATATATCGCTGTTTTCCAAGTATATGCTGAAATGGTTAAAAATAAAGCAACTTCGATTTAATTAATTGGCGAAGGAAATTGCGGAGCGCAAAATTTGTTCTGTACATTGGAAAATTTTTCTTCTAGCTATATTTATACTTGTATTATAAAATTAAGTAAATAATAAATAAAAATGTGAAAGTTAATATGTACATGTTACAATTAGACAAGTATCTTATAAGAGTAACCAACGCAATTTATTCCAGTTTAATATTAACAAATTCCATTTTCACGCTTACCTTAAACTAAATCAAACTAACCCAACCCGAAAAACACCCAAATAAAAAAAAAAGAAACTACCATCTATCCTCCCCTTAAAAACGAAAAAATCCACCCTTCAAGCTCCATCCCGCTTAAAAAAAAACTTAAATCCCTGCCGACCTCTTGCTCGCCCTTTTCGACACTCCAGCTTCACACTGTCACGTGTGCGCATCGAGTTTTCCGGCAATGTCGTTGCACATGCAGCGGGCGACTGCATCTACTGCGCGCGAACGTGCGAGAACAGCCGATACTCACACGGTCGGACTACCAAGCGAACCGGCGCCGAAGTGACAATTTCCAATTCCCTTTACACTGCCTCGAATGACTACAATCGCTCGGCTACGTGCGCGCGTTACTTTTTTTTTTAAGCTGCCGAATTTCGTTTGGGTGGATTTGTGTTTACGTTTGGGATGGTTGAAGTGAAAATTAGGGTAGTATTTGGGTTATGACGTTTGGGAAGTATGACGTCGTTGATTGGACTGTGATCGGATTGTGCGATAAAAATTGACGGATAAAAATATAAAGGGTTATTAAATTATTGTCACTTTGATGCATATGACGAATTTCTTTTAACGTTTATAATAAACCACTGTAATCCCAAGAACAAAAAAAACGACTTAGCTATAACGACATTTTTAGCTGGACCTATCAATTTTTAGGTCATAGAATCAGGACAGCAACAAAATCGCTGTTTCAGTAAAGAAATCGACTTTTCAGACAAAAATAATTGATATTCTACCAAATTATTACCAAATTATTTTGCAGATGCAGTGAATATTTCCCAGCGAATTTTAGTTTCCTGTCCTTACAACATCTTTTTGCAACAAAACAATAACAATGGTTCAATTTTATTTTTAATCAAATAAACTAAAAAACAGAACACAAAGTTCAAACCTAGCTAAAACAGATTATCTCAAACCTAATAAAACAGACTATCTCAATACAAAAACCATTCGAAGAAAATTAATGCCCGCCTTTGGATTTCATAAACGACCTCCACGGACAAACGACCCAACATTTATTCGCAAAATAAATCCCTCTAACACAAACTTTCGTCCATCCAGAGCGCGCCGGCGGTAGCCCGGAGCCTCGCGCATCAGTACACAGCGATAAATCTTAATTTGAGCCGCGCGCAAAGAGGATCAGACGCATGATTATGACGAATAGCCCTAATTTTATTTGCCAGATCTCCGCGACTCTCTCTCGTTATTTAAATCCACCGCCAAGAAATTGGCATCCGGTTGCGTCCTAAACTTCTCCAGACTCGGCGAGCTTTGCGAGGATGGGGGGGGGGGGGAGGCGTCAGAGGATATCCCCTTTCCGGCGCGCTAGCGCGCAAATTGAAGCCATTTCGTAAAACGTATCGATCCTACGGGAACGACTATTTTCATCGAGTCGATGCGAGAGCGGGACCCGATACTTTGAAATATGCCCGCGCGAGGACGAGGGAAGGGTGAAATAGAAGCTGGGAATAGAGGGAATGAATTGACAAGTTGACTTGGTCTAACGTTTTCTTTTCGGGCTTGGGAATTCATTGGAAGAGCTGGCGTTTTTCCTGAATTTGATGTTGTTTTTGTCGGTGAATGAATGTTGTAGAAAGAATTGTATTGAGAATCAGTGGATTAAGAATGCTGTGTCATTGGTAGATTGAATCTATCTTGAAAGTAGTTATTTCAACGATTTGGAATTGGTACAATTTTTTATTAACCACTTGCAATAACTTTTCTTTTGCGAAAACAGTTGAATCATGATATTTTCTTGGTATTTTCTACTTCAAAATATCGCTAGATACTTGAGCGGAACGCAAAAGTGGAAGCTCTTTATTAAAATAGTATTCAAACAAAGACTATGGGAAAAAATTTAGTCTACTTTGCGAGAAGTCCCTTTTCACAATTCTTTTGTTCAGGAACCTTCGCAAACTCAATCCTACCCCACTCATGTCGATGAGATTACGTTCGTTAAATTTTAAGAAAAAAGATTAATAAATTACTCTCTACTTCTTCTAAAATAAAATATTATTTCGAATTGCTGATTACTCGAAACTGTTATCTGGATCCTGTCTATCAAGAGCAATAGCCGTAGAGGTAAATTTAAATTCTTTGAGTCGTTAATAAAATAAAACCTATTTGCCTAGTTTCTCAAACATATAAAAAAAGAGTCTTAAATAATAAAAGAGCAGCCTTAATGAAGAGTTAAGCGATACAAAGACTCTTTTGATGAAATATTTGCAGCAAAAATCCGTCTAAGATTTTCCTATTGTAAACGTTGCTATCCTTTTTTCTTTAGTTTTTTTACTCAACTAACGGAAGGTTGTAGAAAAAGTTGACAAAAAAATTTACTCGAATGTCACACGGAATACAGAGTTTACCTATTTTAGTCAAAGAAAGATAACGTTTCTTTGAAAAAGGGGTACATACGAGCACCATGTAAACTAAGCCACTTCAGCGTCAAAGTTTCTTTGTCTTTTTAAGAAAATGAAGTGTATAAATACTGGGGGTTACAATATAAAAAGTATAAAAATATTTATTCTTTTAATTTCTTTGTCAAGATCACCGATTGACGTAAAAAAAACTTGTTCAACAGTAGGTAAATTCAAAATTTTTTTAAACCAACAAAACAGTTACTCGCATAACTTTCTGCAACAACTTTTTTATAATTAAGCGGATTAAATCCAGAGCGCAAAACGATAAAAAGAATATTCTACTGAAATTTCAAGCAGCGTTACATAAAGTAACGCGCCGCTATCTAAAGTTTTAATGCTCTTATACGTAATACACTTTCTTTTTTTTTCATTCCTCCCCGGTCAAATATTTTTCTCTTTTATTCGAAAAAAATCTCAGCTCTAGCCGTAAAGTCGAAGTCGACTTAGTAATCGCGGTAAAGTCTCTAAGTGGAAAATAGGTTATGGCACATTTCACTTATCTCGAATTCTATATCGTGAATCTTTCCGGACGTAAGCCGTTTTAATGCCTCGTATAATTTCACCCCGCCGTGCCATCGCGAGACACTAAAGACTTAATATAAATGCGATTTGCCATTTAATCTCGACACGCATACGAAAAGATATATGTATATAATACTGCAGTGGCACTCTCGACTATGCCTTATGTATTATTATGATGAATCTTGAATTATTTTCGGCTTAATAACCTTCCTTTTTTGTGAAACTCAACTATTCATGTATTTCAAGAAAAAGTCTTTATATATATGCTCGTTATTGCCAGAAAGGTTACTGATTATCTCAAGCTCACAAAGTATCAATTTTAAATTCAGTTTTGTAATTGAGACACTCGCAAATGACCTCATTAAAAAGTTATAATTAGCGTAAAGTTCAACAGCAAAGCTCGTCGCGCAGAAAAACTGCACTCTATCCTACCCCAGCACCAAAACAGCACTCCCACCAAATTCACCCATAACAACAACCAAACCAACCAAAATCAGCTGTTCCATCCTCTCCCTCATCTCACCACTTGTGCCATAATCCCGATTCCTCTTATTAAATTCGAGCTTGCAGCCCAAGGCAGCAATGCCTCCGGAGCTTTATGCATACTGCAGGCGGCCCCACTCCTAAGACGCAAACTCGCGAGCAAGAAACTGGTGCGTTCCGGTGTATATCGGCGAAACTATCCACGGCATCGCTAAGGATACGGCGCGCAAAATTCTGGCTAGGGCAGGGGGAGAGCTTGCGCCGCTCCTTTGGGCCGCTCTAGCAATTCCGCGAATTTCCGAAATTATGCCTCGGCGCACGGCATAGTTGGGCTGCTGCCTCGGCGCACCGACGCTGCTCAATTAGAACGTCAAAGCCTGGCTCTCTTAGCGCGCCGCGTGAAAACGAGCTGCGAGGCGTTACTTTTGGAATTTCGGGACGAGGTGTGGGATTAGTCGGATGGATGGATGAGGAATAAGTGTTTTGGTATATGCGAAAGCTTTAAGTTGATTGATGGAATTTGGAAGATGTGGGGAGACACTCGCGAGTTTTACGGAATAGCATTTAACGGATTCCCGTTGAGAGAAAGCTCACCGCGCGATTAATCGGAATATCGAGCGTGAATTTTAATTAAAAAACTGAAAAACCGCGCGCCCGATAAACTTTTCAAGCTCCAGCGCGGAACAATAGCAACGCACTTCCTGAAAACATCGCCCGAGTCCACGATAATTTTTTAATTAACGAACCGCCGATAATTACCGAATAAATTATCGACTCGCCGACTCGCCCATCATCGATCCCCCCCGTTCCTTTTTGCATTCCTATCGTCGCGGCAATTAAAAGAGCGCCCGGCGCGCCGACGCGACTTCATTTTCCCCGCGAGAGACAAAAGAGAGGAGAAAAACGAGCGATTACCGCGGGGCCGGAATTTCGCTCCAATAAAATTTCTTGATAAACGCGGCATAAAATTCCAGTCTAGAAATTAAGCGGCGGCGCGATGTCGCCCCGATATTGCCGGTATATAATAGGGGAGCGGTCAGACGCGCCGAGACGCCAATACAATAAAACTGCGCTGAGTCTGGGAGAACAATAAGCGACTTTTCGGTGACGAGGATAATAATTGTTATTATCATAGTCTCACCGTTACCATCAGGAGCTTACAACGAGACGCGCGTTGTTATATGTTTATTATAGAATGCTGTGTCATGTACGTAGAACTTCGATAGTTATTCCTACATCTTTCACCTGAATAATTAATCAAGCAAAGAATAGCCGACATCCAGCTCTCTATATTTACAAGCGTCGAATCTCGCGGAAAAGCTAAGCCGAGCCGGAGAGCCCCGGCTCTACTGCGCCTACATAAATTACAAGCCGCGTGCGCTAAGAAAATCGAAGGTTCAAGGTATTTAGCGTAGTCGAGCGGGCCTTGAACGGCGCGGCCGTAAAATGTATAATACACGCTTGCCCCGCGGCTGCGAAGGGCTTCGCCGGCTTTTTCTTTTTTTATGTAGTCGCGTTTTTTTTCGCGGGCACCGAATTTGGGTCAGCGTGCCGCGATTTTCTCTTTACGTTTTCTCGCGCTGTTTGTAAGTTTAATTAAGCGCGGGTGTGTTTCTGCGGCGTGATGCTTTAGTTTCTGGGTGTTAATATTAAAGAGATAAGTTATAAAGGCTGTGTCTCTGAATGTTTTATGTATGTATATTAGATTTTCTTGGTTTCTTTAGGGCGTACGTATCTGTTTTATTATAAAAGTAGCTTTTGAGCCTAACAGTCACATTTTGCTTTGTTCTTATTTATGGATAAATCATCTCTAATTTCAAACAATTATGAGACTACACTTAACCAGTCTCTAAAAAAAAAGCCCTGTATCATCACGAACGAGAATCTCGCTTTGTCAGTCTTAATAGACGCACAAATGAAGTGGAGAATCCCGCGCTTGCGGCTTCGCTCCTCTTTTAAACGTGGGAAGTAGCTCGAGTTATGTAGAGCAAAGCTCGAAGGGCTCCAATATAATCCCCGGCAGTTCCCCGCGATTAATGAAGCACTTCTGACGCCGGCTGCGCAGCTCCTGAGAGACTAGGGAAGTAATAAGCACGATGCCGTTTTCAGATCTGCCTTCTGAGTGCTTCGATTTTGAATTTCGAACTTCTACAGTCCCGGCGGAATGTAGGCTTGATTTTCGAAAATGCTAAGGGAGCGCAGCTGAGGAAAATCGATTTATCAAATTGCCGGCTAATTCGCGGAATCCCAGAGGAATGGGTGAATCGTCGCCTTTTGCTTGAATGCGTAATTCTTGGACGTGATTTCTCCTTGATCGTTAAAATTTAGTTGACGCATAGTTAAGTTCATTTCTAAGCTCGAAATCGTGCTCTAATGCTTTTGTGAATTTATTTGAATAATTTACTGAATTATATAATTGTAATTAAAAATTTTAAAAATAATGTTGCATTATTTCTAACTATTTTCTCTCTTTTTTGTTACAGGTAAGACGCCTCGCACAATATATCTAAGTATATCAGACATCTCACGTAAGTCGAATCTGGCTCTAACAATACACCATAAACAACTAAACAATCATAATTTCCAACATCACCAAAACTCACTAATTCCCCAAATCCAATTCTAAAGCACAATCATAAATATCAACCGTCACATTACCATTCTTCAAAGCCCATTGATCCATCAAAATTCCACCTCAGCATCGACAGAAACGTCAGCGCTCGCAGCACGCAAAAACGACCCAACCTCAACACGTTTCAGCGAATCAAATACACCCTCACAAAAGAAAAGAGCGCGGCTCGCGTTTAGCCGCGATGAATAAACCAAAAAAAAGCACGGAGAAAAAAGTGCGCGAGCGCATAATGAAAATTTTCCAAAGCCATCATCTCGAAAACAATACTCGGACGATTTATTAAAAATTCCGCTAGAGACAGCCTCTGGCGGAACAGCTGTGTAGGAGGAGAGAGAAAAAAGAGCGCCGACTACGAAATCTCTGAATTAAAGCGGAGAGAAGCAGCTCGAGCTGACAGGGAGACACGGGCCGCATAGGTTTAACGAGAAAAATTGAAAACGCACGATAGGCCTGCGAGAGCGTATAAAGAATATGAAGCCCCGGAGGCTCGGACGTATTGACAGATGGACCGAGTTCTGGCCCTCGCTGGATGTACTAGGCGCGTGCTGACGTCAGCCGCACGCGTTGCCTGTGTAGTGTAGAGGTCCTTTTTGTGAGTGCTGGTTCTCTACGCGCGTGACAGAGGGACAGGTTATAGAAAGTCGAGGAGGCGTTTTGTACGTGGGGGTGTATTGGTACTTGGGATAGAGATTTGGATGGGTGATTGTTAGGATGATTTTTTTTTGGGTAAGTGTGAGGGTTTTTTGAGAAAGGATTTTTGGTGAGGAATGGGGATGGCTATTTTATTTTGTTCTGTTGATGGAATATTGTTGATTATTGTACAAATAACATTAAAAATTTCAAAACTGATGGATGTATTATGAAAAATATATATGTATTGCGAAAAAGTCAAAGCTATTATGTATGTTTCGCTATTATTAAGTCAAATTTATTTCCTACGAATAGTCAGACTGTATAGTTTTGAAAAACAGAAATAGTACATTACGAAATTAGTGTGCTAAGCACATGTTTTAGGCACGGGTTGGATTTGTCAAATATATGTGTCTAAAACACTCAGCATAAAACTAAATTTATTAGAAGCGCGTTTTTCACATAAATTTTGAGTATGCTTTCAAGGGTATGCTTTCAATTTATGCAAAAATTGGAGACAATGCGCTCAATTAAGTTCTTTACTAAGTTTTTTTTTACTTAAATAGCTATTTCAAATGAATGTGCAAATCACACGTTTAACACACAAAAAATGTAGGTAAAAAGTCGAGTTTAATACACTTCATTTTAAAAAACAAATTTATGTTGTCATTGTGATAAAATGTAATCGTTATATAATATACAAATTATCTGTAAATTTCAATGAGTCGCTTTTCACTGATATTGATTACTTTTTCTTCAAATTAATGATTGAATATTTAAGTGACATTCTAAGGCGTTAATTTTTAATAATTTTACTTATGAACATTATTGCATTTAACTACATTTCTTCAGAATAAACCTTATACACAAAAAGCCTTATACTAAATAAATTTTTATTCGAATAGGACTAAATAAATTAATTAAAGTAATTTGTTTGATTCGAATAAATATTTGCAATATTTAAAAAGTAAACTTATTTTAAATAAATATTTACTTAAGCTCATTTAATATTTATTTGAATCAAGCAAATATTTATTTAGTACTGTCAAATAAATTTATTTAATTTCAATAATTTATTTTATTTTCTCAGTTTACAATACTGCATTACCGCTGAAAAATTCAATGAATTTAACAACAACTATTCTGAAGAATACATATTTATTAATTTTTAATATTAGTATATTTTCATCATATGGAACAGTGGATATTGCACTTAAAATTTGTGAATATACGCTAATTCAAATTTAACTGATACTTAAAAATATAAAAATCTTGTAACCGTCTACAACAATAAAGCTTACACATCTTCTAATGATACCCACTAAAATCGCTGTAAGAAAATATCTCGCTGTAAGAACTGTATACCGCTGTAAGAACCATAAACCTACTTGTACACACTCGAAAAAAATAATAAGCTTAAGTACAAGAAAGCAAGCAGCCGAAGACAGAAGAAAGAAGCCAGGATCCAACGTGAGTATATATAAAATTGCGCCTCGTTCTATACACTGCCAAACGTTCTCTTTCCACCTACTTTCAGAACATCTCTGTTACCGCTCAGCCAGCCTCGCCGCGGACGCTCCGCTAGCAGCAAGAAAAATAGCCGCTTCCACCGGCGTCGGGAGAATAAAGAAGATTACAAGAATCGACGAGCGGCCAATCGAGAGAAGAAAGAAGACTGAACTTAACTGGGGTCAAATTGACTCTAGTAGGGAGTCCCTGCATTCAATATGGCGACTTCCTAATAGAGTCAGGCTGACTCCTTTTAAGACGCTCACCGCTCTTATCGGTCCACATTCCCCGTCCACCCCTCGGTTATAATAAGCTCATTGTGCTCGCGCTTTTTGTGTGATAGAGGAAAAAAAGTTTGTTAGGATATGTGATTTATCGACACGGCGGCGCTGATGTATGTATAGGCGAAATGTACGCGGTTGATAAATGTTGCTTGATCGGAGTGAAAAATGTACCCTGCAGAGATTGTAAATCACTTTTGTTAATCAGCAGGCGGATGAGAGGGTTTAATTTATGTGCGCTCGATGCAGGCGCTGGAAAATTTCTTGCTGAAAATTAAATTATTTTATTACTTTTGTGATTTTTTATTTTATGAGCTGCGTTGTAAGAATGATGTACGTATTTGTATTCAAAATACTGTGAAATATGAGATCAACGGTAAATTATTAAATATACTATAAGATTATCTATATTCCATATATAATGTAGTCTTAATATTGTGTTTAAATATTGAGTGGCATAAAGTTTCTATAAATCAAATTGACTTTATCGCTCGAACAATGAACCACAATTCTATATTTTCCATACATGTCATTTGTACAATAATAAATATCACTAACTGCATTGATTTTACGACAAAGACAACTTGATCGAAACAGTAAATAGAATAATACTAATAATTCTCCCACCATCAATATATTTTCATCGAAACATATCAACTATGATAACTGATTTCAAAACAATATTTCCACGTAGCCACAACCACGACTCATTTCAAATTCTCCAATCATCACACTAACACCATTTATTTATACAACCGAAAACTTATGAAATTCGCAGCCAACTATAGCTTCACCCGAACGACCGAGCTTCCGTTTTGACAATAGCACAAAATTACGGCGTTCCTCAGTTACGTCTAGGCACGTAGAATCGGCTTTTATTAAGGTTTCGTTGCCCTCAGTCTCGAGCTCTGAATAAAATCGAGCTAATTGAATTGTATTCAGATGTAATTGGACGAAAACTCTAATTAAAACGCTGTCGCCAGCCACACGGTTTCTTAGGTTGCGGGGTGAGCTACGACGTGATGTATATTTTTTTCTGTTGAATATTCTGAGCTGATATAATTAGATATAAGGCAATTATTTTCTAGTTTACCTATAGCGCGTGTAAATTGAGAATATTTTATTGTCACTCCGAGATCGAAGTTATCATTTGCATTTTTAGATTTCAAAAATAAATTATTTTTGCAATAAAACTACAATTCATAATATTAAACATTGACCGGTAATAAACAAATACATCACACAGAATTTTCAACAGACAACAATAAATCAACCAGTAAACACAATTCACATTACCTCATTCACCCCAAGTACACAATCCTAAATCCACCCTTAACCCGACAAAAAATCAAAAAACACTTGCCGTAGAATCAAGCTGCGCGAGCAAACATCTCGGAAATTCCCGTCGCGTCTAGCACACAAACAAGGGCATCGCAAATCACGCGAAGACTCCAAAGCTGTTCGCGAAAATCCCGATATTTCGAGCGGCGCGTCGAAGTGGCGCGCGCTACAAGCGAAGGACACAGGCGCGGGGGTATATTGGCTGACTGAGGGGAGGGGCAGGCGACATGCGATGTCTATATAAGTCCGATACAGAGAAAACCGCAATGCGGACGCTTCGCGCAATGACACTGGCAATAATCATCCTTTTTTTCATTCTCTTCTTTGTATATATTGTATAGTGTCTAAAAAAAAAGAATGTATATACATATATGTATGGTGGTTATTGAATCGATCCGGACACTTAGCTTATCGAAAACCGTACCTATTTTATCCGCGCTATTTCACCCCGCTTGAAAAAGAATCACGAGCTCACCGAAGCCACACCACGGCATATAATCGCCATAGATCCTATCTGACCACTCTACGCAAAAATATCCATCCAGCTAGCGGCCCTGCGGGAGTACTACGCCACTGCAATCGCTCCCAGCTTAATTTCCCTCTTTGTCTCGCCGCGGCTACAATGAAATGGAAAAAAGGGAAAAATAGAAAAAAAAGGACCACCCGTCGTCGGTAACGAGCAATTTGCAAATAACTACTCGGCGCACGTGTCCGCTGCGCTCTCTCGCAAACAAGTAGCTTGTAGCTCGCCGGGAATCGTGACAATCAGCCTGATTGTCGGAGCGAGAGAGCGGATTTCGCCGCGCGAATACTAATGAAGATTAGTCGCGCCGGAGCCTGCTGCAGCCGTTCGCTGTAAAAGTTGCTTCGCCAAGAACAACTTGGGACCCGGCATGCGGGAGCTGGGTTAGTAGGGCCGACGAGCGTCACGTATATGCGAGCTTAAGGGGAGCTCGTTGACGGTTGGGATGTGTATGCCGTGTTCCAGAAATATTGCGTTTTGGGTACGCGGAACGTTTCTTGATGGTTGGTAAGCTGAGGCTGCGTTTTCGTTGATGAATTTAGGTGGGAATTTCGTGTATAGCGGTGTGGTTGCACGAGCAAAAATTCTGAAAAGTCGGAATTCATAATTTCATGAAAGCCACGTTAACGTCCTCGTGACTCTTTCTCTCGCTGAAACTACACCCCTTTTCTACTATTATTAATCTCAAGCAAGCAGCTCTCCTTCCGAAAGAGTACTTTAATTAAATTCGCCATAAAACCCAGCGCTGACACTGCGTAAATTTAAAAAAAAAAGAACAGACCCAACAAAAAACTTACAACTAGATCCATCACGCTTATTTCAACGCAAACACAAGCTACTCCCTCGCAATTACCGGGAACAATAGCCGCTTTAATTACGCTCGCGCATTCCGACCGCGTATACACATACTTTTACCGATGCGGCATGCAGCCGTGTGCGTACTTAGCTTTCCGTTACCGAATTAACACCGCTTCACCTCCGCAGTCCCGCTTCTCTCTGTTTGCATTGATTTTTACGTCGCGGTGCCGCATTGCGTAAACCCGGTGCGGAGATGAGTGTTGTTACGCCGATTAAATCGGGGTGATTTTAACATTGACTGGATGATTTTTGTATAGTTGATAAGCGTGGAAAGTGGGCTTTTGGTCGAGTGTGTAGCTACGCGTTTCAGGAATTGTAAAAACAATTGAATTCACGATGAAGTGCTTGCCGGAATTTCAGGGAAAAAGTTCGACGCTTATTGTTTATGAACGAGTACATTTGAAAATTCACTTTTCTCGCTCGGCAAAACGTATAAAAAATAAAACGCAGACAAAAAATTCCAACTCTCACAACGAAAAACAATATATAACAAAACGAATCGCAAAACGAGCGCCTCGAAAACGTTCATTAAAAACAACCAGACCAGCGAAAGCCTCTCGATCAACATCAGAGCTCTACAATCGACTGACCCAGTCGCTTCCATAGCCTCTCCTCCGTCACCAACCGATATATAAAAAAAAAAAAAAAAAAAACTAAACAGCCAGAGTGTCCAAGCGGAACCCTCTCGATGTCTTGCCTCGTCGACCTATCGCTGTCTATATCGATCTCTCGCTCGCTCTCGAACGCAAACTCGAGAGCCGCCGAGGACATATATATGCACACAAAGCGTAAACGAGCCTTCGCGGCAGCCGTCAAATCTGATGCTCTCTCGGCAGGGTAGCTGACGTTAATTAATGCGCGGTCCTCTCTCTCACTTAACGTCGCCTCGCGCTGCCGGAATCGATCGAGTGTTTCGCGAGAGGCGGGGGAGGGGAGGGAGTAGAAGAGCGGCCTGGCTGTCATCTGGATGATTAGCGCTGGGAGGCTGACGCGCGAAGGCACGCATGTATGTATATGTATATTGTTGGCCGCGCTATATTTGTAGCTTGTCGGCTGAGAGGTATTGATGTGGACGCGGTCCATTGTTGAGCTTGTTATGGCTGGATTATTGGAAAGTTTTTGCATTCACGAATTTCTAAAGCTACGATCGACTCATCAAAACGAGGATCGCCCAAAATTCAAATCGCTCCTACTTCAGCTAACCCACTTACACCTCGAATCGACCACCTCAATCTGTCCAAAAATAGTCCCCCCATAAACAAGTCCCGGCGGGCCGGAAGTAGCTCGTCGACTCCAGTAGGGTAATTACCCTCGTCTCCGGCGCCACGTCGTAACCATCTTCTTGCGGACTCGCGCGGGCGCATTCGAGTTCACCAAAGTCCATTCAATTCCCGAGTGCATTATCCGCTCGAAAACGCGCGCCGCCACCCGCGCGGCGGGCGATTTACGCGCGAACCTGCGCATAATATCAAAACGTTGTGAGCGCGCTGGTGCGAGGATAAATTCGAGGGATGACGCCGACGGGGCTTGAGTTGTTAACGCGTGGAGATGAGTGTGTGGGGTTTGGATATATAGGCGTGCTGATGGCTTGTTCTGGGTGGCTGGGTGCGTGCGTTGGATTTATTTGGATGGTGGTGTGGGGGTGGTGGTTGGGTGTTGGGATGTGTTTAGTGAGGTGTGGAATGGCGTGTGGAAATTATACGTTGATGAGGATTGGGAACTGATTTTTGAACTTTTGATAGATCGGAGAAATATTTATTAGTGTTGGTTAGATTGACCTAACTAACTTTTATTGTTATACTTTTTTTATTGATAGTAAGGGAAACTAGTCAAGTTTTAATTAAGCTATATTTATTTTGCTATTCGGGATTCGTTAAAAGTTTTTTTTCAATGTACTTTTGATTATTTTCACGTTGTCATTAAAAATTTTTAGTATTCAATCGATACTAGAATAACTCCTCCACTTAAATTTTATTTGGTAAATATTTTCGTAACTTTTTCGTGCGTCCGACCAAACGTAACGATGTTCACTTGCTCAAGTATAAGTACCAATCATTTACTTCTTTGGTAAAACTTGCTAATATTACTAGAAGATGTTTTTTGCTTCGTCGCTATAAAACACCTTCTGTTAATAAAATGTAAGTTATATTAAAAAAATTTGAGAAGCACCTTTTGAAATGAATCTATATCGATTTCTCGAATTGTTTTTAAAAAAACGGCTAGTCCCATAATCATTAATAATAACTTCAAACGCCAAACATCGCATAAAATCGTAACAACTAACCATTTCACCTTTTAACCCTCCATCTAAAAACCCCCAACCCACCACCATCCCAACTCCCCAACAAAATATACCTCAAGCAACCCAGCCAAAATCCCAGCCCGGCACACCTATGGTAACCCAACACGCAAGCAGACACCCAGCGATCAACTTTGACATCTTATACAGGCGGCTCAGCATCCAGCAACGGCCACAACGATTAGCCACTTGCTACATAGCCGGTTATACTTGGCGCGATCGATGATCCGCGCGCGACGGCTATTAGATATGCTGATGCGCTCCTGATTTCGTGGCTGACTCGGAGATGAACGCGTTAGGGGCGGGATCGGCTACTGGCCTCCAGATCGCGCGTGTGATTTGATTGCGGACGCTCGATTACGCGCGGGAAGCCGCGGCTTTTAATGCTTGTAATGATAGCTGCACGATTTCGCATTGTACGATTCTGAGGAGTAAGGAAGATTAAGAAGAATTAAGGGTGTGTCTGAGTGGATGGGTTATTGTGGGGTGACTTTTAATGTTTTATTGAAAAAAATTGTTAGTATTTTGAATTGGATGGAGAAATAATTTTAGCATATAAATAATGTACCTATTCGTTTATGTTGTGGAAAGTATGTCAAGACTTCGAAGAGGATAGAAAAGAAGTAGTCCAACCATTATTTATGAAGAGACATATAGTATTTATTAACTTGGATTTAGTCTACAGTAAATTTAAAATTCACATGCTACACTTCAAGCAAATTACTAGTTCTCAATCTCTAAATGAACAAATTTAAATAACAGACAAACAACGGTTTACTCAGTAAAAAAAGAAACTTATAAATCTAGTCCTCAAGCGCCACACCAGCGCAGAATTTCAATTAATTTAGATACAATTAAAACAGCTTGAAATTGCGTGCACCGACTACGGAGTAACAAAGTCGTCCACCTCTTTTTTTTCATCCACTTTATCCGCTTTTGCATTTTTAATTACCGGTAGCCCAGATTCAAGATTACGACTAAATTTATGTATAGCGTTATAAAAAAAAGTTGCGCGCCTGAAAAAAATAAAAGCTGCCGCACGCGTAGAGTTCACAGACCCAATTAAACCCCCGTCGCTACCTCGTTTCTGCCAGCTACCCCTACAAATAAAGCTCCAGCCAACAAAGGCAAATCCAATACCATCAACAAGCCAAACCAGCCTCGAAAACTCCCCGTCGAAGAAATTCAATAGGTCAAAAATTCAAAGGCCATTCGCACTTACTAAAATTAAGCACCGCAATGATCCATTACGCATAATCACCCCCCGCGCTCGCGCATAAAACAAAAGCCCCGAGCTTGCGCAAGCTCACTCGAAACGTCGCATCTGCAGTCCGTATAAAAGCGAATTAGCGCTGAAGCACCGCGTTGGCACGCCAGGCACAATAGAGTGTATTCTATTATCATGTAAAGCGATAGCAGCGCGCGAGCGACGGTCAAACAATAAATCGCCCGGCGACCGCGGAGCCACGTCAGCAAGCGGTATTTATCGGCGTGCCTTTGCGCTTATACATAAAGCCTCGGCTGTCCTCGCGTTTTCATCAACGATCTTTACCAAATTACATTCTGCCCTTGCTTCTTCCGACTTGAAAGCCGATGCATCCTTCGACGCTAACTCAGGACGCCATTCGCTGCCCTTAACCAGCTGCTCGCAGATGATAAGCGCGTATTACTGCGCTTATATAGCTACCCTAACGCACGCGCTTAGCCTTCATTGTACCATGCAGCCCTAAGGGGCTTGGGAACGTCTGTGCAGAATTAGGCACGCTCGATTATCGGACCGAGCGATTCGCGCCCCCGCACGTTCCTACATCAAAGGCTCCGAAGTTGGGCTGATTCCGCGGGGCGAGGTTATTACACGGAGTATGTATACGTGACTGTACAGCTAGCCGCGAGCCAGAAGCGGCCCGAGGTGAGAGAAGCTCCCGCTGTAATGTGGGTTATATAGCGGGTAATTCGAAGAAATTTCAGGGGGTGTAAGAGCGGGACTTTGTGCTTTACGATTTTTTCGAGTTGTAAAGTTTTACGGGGGCCGGCGTTCGCGCTTGGCTTGAGGCGCAGTGTGGGCTGGATAGTGTAGATTTCTTCTTTTTTTTATGAAGGGATGGGATTTTGGTTTATGGGTCGTGGATGTTTCTTTGGATGGGGAGGGTTCATTTTTATTTTCTTTCTGTGGAAATTATTTTGTCTTTATTGTATTTCTGGCTGTTACTATTCTATGAGAGCTGTACCAAAATAAGTAAATGGCCGTTTCATTCGATGATTTAAGTAGTACATTAATTTTCTAGAATATTCTACATCATTTCTAGAAATACTATAGGAACCCCTTTTCGCCTTATCCTTAATTATTCATCAACCAACCCTCCCCCCACCGACACTTATAAATTCCCCAACCCAGAAATAAAAAATTACCACCAACAACAACCCTGCAATAAAACACACCTTTTAACCATCTGGCCGACATCCAAAACTACGAAGCCAACATCCCTCAGCGGCCGCTAAATCATATCCCGCGAATTCTCCAGCAAAAACAGCCCAACTCCGACAAATGGCCCCGGCCACACTAAACTTTCATACTCCCATCGATCGCCGAGCCGCGCATGACGGATCAGGAACCGCGCGAAATTCGAAAACCCGCGGGCCATGTATTATGAAGTCCGTGTAGGCTGCTTTTTCGGTGCTGCGATGCCCGCGACTCTATAAATTATTGCTCCGCGGCGGACATAATGAATCGAGCGATCTCTCGCTTCGCGCTTTTCATTTATTGATACGCAGCCGTGTGTGCGCGCGTTGGGACAATCGAAATGTCCTCTCGTTTGGTGTTTGATGAATTTTGGACGCGGTCGAGGTGAGCTGCTTTTGTCGAATGCGCTGACGAGATAAACGGTTTTTTAAATGGTAATAAGCGGGATTTAGAGGTTTTTGGTTTTTAATGAGGAGATGGGTGGGTGGGGATGGGGTTGGAAAAACTGGGTCGAGTCTCGGGTCACTGAATTTATATGCGCATGCTGAGTATTCGGTAACTTTGGCGTCTTACCAAACTCGGATATTATCTACTTATGCGTTCTATAAAATAGGGCTTTAACCCTGGTAGAAATTTCATTATTCAAGACTGTGACATGGCTATCTTTTGGCCGTTTTCTACCTTGTACATCATTATTACTACTATCTATTTTCCCAAATAATTCTTATTTCTTTATTTGTCCACACACCTCGCTTATTAATAACACACCGCAACCTAATTTCAATTACAATCACATAAAACCTAATTCCACCTTAACATTTACAAAATACCCACAAACCATCTACCTCGACCCCCCCACAAACGAACCAATCCGGCCAGTAGGAAAAGGGGCCAAAGGGCCTAGCCTGCACCAGCCGAAAATGCAAATTGAAACGCATGTTAGTCAAGCACATATATGCATCCATATACAGCAACGTGTGCGCAGCACCAATACGGCTTCGACGAGCTAGCGCGCCCAGCTAAACCAATAACAGAGCGTGCTATATACACCTACGCGAGTGGCCTAATGAATGGACTCGGCGAAATGTGAGACGCCGATTAAGCTCGAACTTTGCGGGCATGCTGCAGCTCGCGTGCGTTATTTGACTCGGAAAATTATTATTAGAGATACGACCGCGGGCTTTTCCCGCATTACACTGGCACGGCGGCTCTGCATGCGCGTATATATGTAGATTCGCGCGGCTGCGTTCTTGAATTATTTGTAGTTTGCGTGAGCACTGCTGGTAAATTGTGGAAGAGACTGAATAATATTTGGCTTGTTGTAATAAATGCTTGCGGTGTTGGGCGATTTATTGGGTTGGGATTTTGTGTATGGGTTATTTTTTTTGTTGAATAGGTTTGTGTTTAATAGTTTGGTGAGTTGATGTTTATATAGTTGATATTGGCGGACTAGTTAGGTAGTGTTTTAAATTGGATTATGGAAATGGATATTAATTAGAAACCAATTTTGAATAACTCGGTAAAGCAAACCACTACAAGCGCAAAGTCAAAATTACGTAAACGCTCGCTTCTGGTTTACATTCGTGAGCGTTATTGAAGTTCAGACCACGGGAGCACGAAACAATTCAACAGAGTACTATCCAAAGTTACGCTAAAATCAATAAATTTTCATCAAATGCACTAATTTTCTCCAAATCTAACTCATATTACAAAACCCTCATCTCGCATAAAAAAAATTACACAAAATATCCTCGCATTTCCACAACAAAACACACCAAGCTTTTCCCAATAAAAAATAAACACCGAAAACCCAAATCATCCATTAATTCCAAAGTGTCGCGGCATGTATACATAAGTACGTGCATGCATATAGGTAAGCGCGCTGCACGAAGGTCGGCTATATGTCGATGCCGCGCGCGGCACGCGCAATGCGGCTAAATCCTCGGCGCGCCATGCATGCGTGCTGCGACAATATTCCGAGTACGTGGACGCTTTAGGGCCGAATCAAACGCGCCGTAAACGCCGGAGGGTTATCGTTTTAATGAAATTTTGTTTCTTAATTAAAGAGCCTGGACGCGTCGCTTTTTTGATGGAGGGCCTGTTTTGGATTTTTTTGGGAATTGGGTGGGCTACTTTCAGGGCGTGGGACGGTTGGAATTTTTTTATTCGGTAGCGAAAGATGAAGTAGGACATATGTTTTGTTTTTATGAGCCTTAAATCTTGGTGTGTATACGTGCTATACTTTTAATGCGTACATTGTGCCACTAAAAATTGATACTTATGACAAGCGCCGTAACTCATTTTTATATCCCCGCTTACTCTATCCATCGTTCAAGAAATAAAAATGTCAGTGCACAAAGTGAACTTTGACTGAGCACGTGATCTCGTCTTTCCTAATTAATCTTTAAATTAACAACCTGTATCAAAGACCTATAAATCCCTACCCTTATTTTCCATTACCTCAATCCCATCCAAGCTCAAAATAATTTCCCACCACAAATACATCAACCACAAAACGTACCCCGACCCCGCGCAATAAAACTGCGCAAAGAGATGCCCGACCCGACAATTGCCCCGCCGCGCGATATTTCACCTGGGGCGCAATCCGCATACCTCGCCAACCTCCCATACATATACATCTGCGCTGCACATTCATAACCCTTAAAACGCGTGTACCCAGCTCGTGTGTGCCCAACTCTTAATCTTAAGGTCGCACGGAGGGAAAAGACATTTCACACGGAAGAGGGGAGAGGGGGGGAGTGTACACACGTAGATAGAGTAGAGGACGTATAACTAACGGAGGGTCTACTCTTTGTGTTTGCAGTACAACATAAAGAAGAAGGAGGAGATTCAGGAGATGCAGCCGCAGGAGGAGCCCAATCCGCTGATGCGCAAGAAGAAGACGCCCGAGGAATTGGCGGCTGAGGCGGAGATGGAGGACGAGGATGAGCTCACGAGTGAGTATATGCTATCTTTGCACGCGTGTACATTGCTCGCGGATACTGTTTTTCCTTTCTTTTTAAATTTTTAA
>JAPYZA010001553.1:0-41078 GCA_030522685.1 Eupelmus azureus | reverse complement strand
ATATATATAAAATATAATAAAAGAATATATGAAAGGATATTTACAATATATGTATATTGTAAATAAATTATTAGTTTTTCGATATAATCATCTTTTAATTGGACAATCATGCCAAAATAAAAAAAATTTATTGGACAAATGTTAAAAGTCCAACTTTTAAGCAGTGCTTGTAATATGTAACAAATTATTTCTTAAATTGTTTCTTAAATCTAGTTAATTCCGGTGCTTATGCGTTCTTGAAATTTTATATTTTAAATCTTTGTATATAATAACTTTTTTCCTAATTTTAAAATTTTATTGTATATACAAAATCGAACGTTATTCAAAAGGTATTTTCATTAAAATATAAATGTGAATAATATAAACGAAATGATTTAAATAAATAAGTCACGTTTTTCTCTCATTAAATTAATTATTCATATAAGTCAAACACGTCTGGAATTTTTTATTAATTTTTTTATACATCTTCAAGATTTATTATCAATTAGTGTACAAATCACAAAAAGAAATACTGTAAATATAAATATAAATACCTCTCTAAGATCTAATCTAAAAAATATAGCATCCTATTTTTCGAATATCATTTATTTTAAAAATTTTTTAACTAAAGGATCAACGCCTACATACGTAGCACTAAAATATTATAATTCCTAAAATCTCTTCTTCCACCTCGCCAACCGTTCGCCAAAATTTACTACACCAGCGGTCCACTTTCACATCTCACAACTCTCCCCACCTCAATAACTCTCAAAATCCCCTGTCTCACTCTATCTCGCCCACACACAGACGACAGTCAGCTGGGCATGGAGGCCCGGCTGCGGCGCATCAGGTCGGCCAGCAGCCGGCTAGCAGCCCCAACTCGACGGAAATCCTGCCAGCAACAGCAGCAGCAGCAGCAGCCGAGGGATGCTAGCTCCTCGTCTGCGACCTCGCTCGACAACATTTCCGGCTACCGGCCGCTCGTGAACGAGCCGGAAACCAGCGCTGGCCAGGCTCAGCCAGCGGGGGAGGACAATAAGCCAGCGGGCGGTGGGAACGGCAACGGCAAAGCTCAGCAGCGCAAGAGACCCAAGACGGCCAGGAATCGGTGAGCTGGGATTTTTAAGGGGTGGGGTGTGAGGGTAACGGGTGGCTCGTCAGTTTAGGAGATGCTTGGGTTTTCATGATTTTGATTGGTGGTTGCGTTTTATTGGAGAAATAGTGTAGGATTGGCGTTAATTATTGGAAATTGGAAAAAAGTGATGAAAATAGAGGTTTTTTATTGTTATGGATGGATAATAAAATGGAAATTTGCTAAGAATATGATTTGTTAATTAGAAGCAGTTTTTATTGTGATTTAATAAAAGTTTGTCGTGGTTTTATTTTAAAGCATTTTTATTCCAACATTTTTTGAAAATATAGAGCTGGCAATGCATCTGGATACTTTCA
Source organism: Eupelmus azureus (assembly GCA_030522685.1). Classification (NCBI taxonomy): domain Eukaryota; kingdom Metazoa; phylum Arthropoda; class Insecta; order Hymenoptera; family Eupelmidae; genus Eupelmus; species Eupelmus azureus. The sequence goes on along the minus strand of JAPYZA010001553.1, from coordinate 39,650 downwards.
AACTTTTTGACTACCCTGTATGTGTCTTTCTGATTTCTTTGTACTTTATACGAGAGTTTGCACTTTTGTGTGCATGCCATTAATCATTCCTCGAGTGATTTATGCATTTTCCGAGAAGATTCAGTGTGGTCGCATTAATGGGACTCTTTCTGAACTGGATTGAGACTGATTCTGGCTTTAAGAGTAATATATATTTATTATCACTTAAATATTAAGTACAGTTAAAAACAATTACTCTGTTGTATCTCTATTTTTATTCAGCAATTTCATTTCATCAACATGAGTTTTGTAAAAAAGATGAACTTTTATACATAATATATTTTTAAATATGTTGATCTATATTTTCTTTTGCTGCCAAAACTGATACTTTATATATTTCGATAAAAATGAAAATTATATATAAATACAAGAATTGAAGTTTAAACGTTCTACTGATATTATAGTATTTGATAGCATTTCTATTTTATTATGAAAACCTTAAAAAAAATTATTTCAAGTTCTTTCAAAATAAAACAAATAACCTCCGTACAATCAAAAATCCACTCCACGCTTTAAAATCCCAAAAGCTAAAAAAACCGCACTTCTCTTAAATCGACACCCACCCCAACACTCACTTCCACACTAAAAAAAAAAAAATCAAAAGATCGATCTACATCCCTACCTCGCACACTCTCTAAAACCATCTCTCCGGCCAGACACTCCATTCATTCTACCCCTTCTTCTCCGCAGAGTATCGCCGAAGGAGACGAGCGAGCCGAGAGCGGCGAGCAGGTCAGAGTCGAGCGAGCATGACAAGGCGGCCGCGGAGTCAGTTCCGCCGGGATCGCCGCCAGGCACCGATCCGCTCGAGCCCTGGAGCACGCGCGGCATCAAAGACATGAACGCGATACTCGCCTGGAAGGATCCGGGACCCGACAGCCCTTGAATCTGCCTCCTTCCTGCTCGCCATATATCCGTTATCTCGACGGCTCTCTTTTCTCTTCGACAATTTGGGTTGCGTCTTTGCTGGGAGGTAAACGCGGAGATTTTTCGAGAGGAGGGTGAGCGAAGAGTTGCCTGGGTATGGGCAGGGAAGATAGTTGTAGCGCGGATAGTTTGCTTTGATCCTTTGTCCAGGCACGTCCTGTAGGGGAGCCTTTGTTACGAGGTTGGGTTATGTCGTTAACGTCGTTGCGATTCTTTATTTTGATGTTCTGGAGGTATTTTTTCGAGGTAATTGGATGCTGCGTTGTAATGGGAATGGTGGAGTCGAGGGATTTATTTTGGATTGATTTTGGTTGAGAGTGAAAAGGATGAAATTTCATGATTATTGTGGTCGTGTGCATTGATTATTTAGAGTGTCAAAGGAATGTCGTATAATTAATAAGAAATTTTTATTTTATTTAACCGATGTTGTTTGAGTTTGTACTAATTCTGATATTTAATTTCATACAAAAACGATCTCTTCAAAAATGGTTTATTGAATCTATCAAAAAAACTAAACAATATAAAAATCGCCTTAATTTTTAACGCCTATAATAGATATACACTTTATTGTCAATTAAAAACTAAGTATTAAAAGGAATTTAATGTATTCAAACATGAGAATATTAAAATGTAAAAAATTACGATTAAATATTAAAATGCAAAAAGTATATGTGGAGAAAAACAGTGTTGAACGACGTACCTGTTTATATGTTATACCGACTACGAATTTCCATTTAAACAGATAATCGATCTTACTTTCGTTTAATATGATTTGATCTGACAAGGAATGAGCAATTGAGCGCTTTGTTTAAATTAATCAGCAACTAGAAATTATTACGAGGTAGAATGGATACAATCAATTATTTGATAAATTTAAATTAAACCTGTCGTTTTTATTGAAGTTTAATGCATCACTGCCATTATTGTATTTTTTTCAAATAATTGTAAACAAATTTAGAATAACTATTATTTATTTACTAAAAATTTAGAATTTCATACATTAGAATGTACTTACATATTAACATCTTTCATTATTCATACTAAAAATATTATATTTTCGATAATTTAAGCAACGAAATTAATAAACACTTTTATAATGTTCACTTTATCTAATTTATAAATTAGATATTTTGATTTTGTTTACAAAAAATATTAGAGTGATTTAAGAAATTGCCATCATAAATCAAAGCATTCTAATAAAAAAAGTGTAAATTTATGTACAATAGTTCATAAAAATTTATTTTCACATTCTCAAAAACTGTTTACGAAATTTTTCTAAAATATTAGTAAATAAATAATGAGCATTCTAAAAACCAAATCCCATCAAAATAAATGCCTGACCATCATAAAAGCACCTATAAATCTTAGTCATTCAAATCACTTATTTACTTCGAGCATTGTCCTTTAAATCGTCACCTCTACTCCACAAATAATTCAAAAAAACACATCAACGCAAATTTATTTCGACCCTTCAAACCCCATCAATTCCGAACCCAATAAAATCAACACCATTCACGAGATGACCGCTGTCACCGAGCTATAGCATTAGAAATATCAAGCGCAAAGAAAGAACATCTCTCTCCTTCCCTTTCATATTGCATTAATACGCGGCGGCGAGCAGAGTGAAATAAAAGCGCCGCTTGTCCGCCCGACAAAACAAATAATTCAGCCCACGGTCTTCGTCTACGCTCTCCGCGACGGTCCATTAATTATTCTCGAAGTACAATTTGCCCTCCCCCCCCCTCCGTGTCTCTCCGGACGCAATCGGAATCGCGTTAGCTCCCTCGGCTGCCCACAGACGCGCTCGCTATCCGGTGCGAGTTTATTGAAAAAAAATTGCCATTGCTCATCCGCTTCTATCTCTCTTCGGTCCTCTCCTCTGCCCTCTCGTTCTCGTGGTTTTTCCGTCTCTATCTTGCGCTGGCCCTCTGGCGCTCCCGCTGTCTAGCTATTTTTATGGCTCGCACGAACACTTGTACGTATACGGATTTACATGTACATTTGTTTAGCTACACGTGGATAATACATGTAGGTATATGTATGCGTATATGTATCCATAAGTATTATTAAAAGTGCATTATTACGTATTTATTCCCAATTATTTTTTTAATGCACACACAAACAGGCACACACAGGCAGACAGATAAACAGTTAAAAGAAATGTAAAGATCGCCTACCTTTTCCATTTACGAAAGGGCAAGTTTTTCACTTTTCCCTGTCCCTCATTTTCCCTACATTTATTACGTTCTTCCCGTGTATTTCTTTTCCAGCTGCTTGTAGATTTTCAATTAGTGATTTTTAAATTACTTTTTACTTATTATTTATCGGCCTTGGAAGCTGCAGTCGTTACATATTGCGCGCCAAATGGTTTTTCATGACTAATGCATTGGGGCGCGAGGGCTGCATGTGTGCAGAAGATTAAACAGCCGGTGTAATTTAGCCGGATTGAGCACCGGTGGCACGACTGCGTGGTTCTCTGTTTTTGCGTGCCTACGCGCATACACCCGTGAAATTTGTCGAAGCAAAGCAGAGCGCGCAACGAACGTATTGTAACGAGTATATCTATAGTTTTATTGTCATTTTTATATAGCTACGTAAAAGTGGGTTTTGCTAAGATCGTGCTGAGTGAGATATCACTATAGCGTAGAGAAAGCGATTTTAATAATTTATTGATCGCTGATAATGTAAAAGTAGAGTAATAATTAATTTATAAGAGCAGAAGGCGTTATGCTAATAATAAAAGAGAGTTACTTTGTTATTGTAAGCGAGCGTCTGGGAAAATTCATAATACATTGTAAATAACTTTACACGCGGTATCAATGCCGTAAGAAAATATATTCATCGTTAAAGAAAAGAGGAAAATAACTTTGTATGATGTTGATTATGAAAACGTCATTATTCTAATTATATTTGAATTTAATTTAAATAGATGATCCCCATCGCCTGGCGGTTATGAATAATAAAACGCTGTTCAAAGATAACTTCATGCCTGGATAACTTTGTAAATCCAATTTAAAATTTCTTTAGTATGAGCTTCGCTTGTTTACTTCAATTTAAAGTATAAACTGGTATATTGATTCTTGAGATTGTAATTGATCCTGTCTGGGAGATGAGAAAATGATAATTTGATTTTCCTGGAGAGACACTCGAGTGATTGTAAAACTTTGTCCCTGTGGATGAAGTTTTGTTTAATGAATTTACCGATACCTCAATGTGTTCAGTCGAGTATGTATAGATAGAAAATTGAAAGAAAATATATTATATTAAAATTAATATTGTACGCTTTGAAATTTCGTATTTAATTTAACTTGTCCTTGAGGTAAGTAAAATAATTTCTGTGGTATTCATAAGTTATTTTTGTTAGTATGCATTTATGGATAAAAATTTACTTAAAATAGAGAGGTGGTTTGAATGAATATGCTATTATATTTAATGTCTCCTATATTATTTAAAATTTTTTAATAGTTATTGTTATACACGTAATAATAATTATTCTAAAAATTATTAATAAATGGTACGTTACCCGCAGCGACAGACGTTTTAAATAAATGATTATGAACATTTTCTTTTACACAAGTATCGATTACTTTTGCTCTCTTTATTTTCTTTTGTTTTCTATTCTAATATATTTAAAAATTGATAATATGGTAGAATTTAATTCAGTATTTCAAAAGTCTAATAAATGACTAATGACTAATTCATATATTCATATCACTATATCACTCAATTTGTTTTTATAGTCTCCGAAATTAAAAGTCACGAATGTCATTAAAATTCTCCCGTTCAACAGTAGCTACTAAAAATAACTATCGATATCAAATCTGAGTAAACAGCGCAACGCACTCCTGCATCGCTGTTTCAACTGGCCGCCTTCATATCCCTAACCCCGTGACGGTGTATCATGAAATTTTTATCGAGTCGTCTGCAAGCTATTTGCACATACACACCCACATACATACACACACACATACTTTCGCGTGTATCTGCTATTTTTTTCGTTGCCCTCGTCTACTCTTTACATGACCTAAAAATACATACATCCGATAAAAGCTCCTCGCGCATGCAATATTGAAATCGTCGACACGGCGGCGCGGACGATTCAAAAATAAAAAGTAGAACGATCGGCTGCGAGAGTCCCCGAAGACGCGGCGCAGGCACCTCCTCTTGGGGAAAGAACAAGAAAAAGGCGTTATGAGGAGCCTCCCTCGTCGTTATTCCTGTCCTAGAGGAGGAACGAAGACAGATTGACTGATTGGCCGCGGAAGCGGCTCTATTTATGCTCGTGCGCGCGAATGGCCCGAAACGGATGGGGAGATGCGGGAGAGACGCAATAGCTGGAGCGGGCCAATATCGGCGCATATATCCCACGGGGAAATAAGGATTTCTATTTTCGCGTGCGCGAGAGGAGCGCGCCTGAAAATGAGATTAGGTTGCAATTTTATATTGAAGGTGTTTTCTTAGGTTGGGAATTATTTGGATTGGAGATCGATGTGGCCTGTAAATAGAAGTAATTTGATAAATTGAGTTGGTAAGTAGTAGCGTTATGAGTATGGTCAGACTAATCACGGGTAATATGATTATTGAACATTATTTTTTGTTATAATAGAACAGATTTAAGTAAAGCTAATTTCAATGAAACTTCAATTTCTTATTTAAATATTTATTTTTATAATATTAATATTTTGAGAAAGCTAACTACCACTGAATTTGCAGCAATTTTTTCAAAATGTTTTCCAAATTGTTATTTATTTTTATTCTACGCCGTCTATTTTTACATATTATTCATTAAATTTGTTGGTACAAAATCGTATAATAACATTAAAATGTCGAATAACTGCTAAAATTAAAAATTTTAATTATTTTATAATATACGTAAAAAATGTCTGTTTTTATTGAAATGATAATAAATAGAAAGGCCGTATTATTGATAAACTACTAAAGACTAGTTTAGATTTAGCATCGTTACCCTATAATTAATTCAGGATTGTAAGAGTTAAAGCTATTTATGGACTGAATACCGCGTATCCATACACATAATTAAAGGCTTTAAAGTAGCATAATTTAAATTAATTACCAGAAATGTTATGACAATGTATATTTATTTTCAAATCAAGAGTTTGAAAAATTTTTTTTCTATAGAATTAATTTATTTTTACGTCATGTATTCCGCGTACTCTCCCTCACGTAAAGTTCTAATGAGCTATATCAAATATTCCGTGAAAACTCAGCTCCTGCCAAGTCTGACGTGAATAAATTTTCTTTGTCAAAACAACTAAAACAGCAAATTTAAACTTTGACTATTACTAATCCGATATTTAAATGCTACCAGATCTGCATTTCCATTAAACACGAACCCTTCGCAAAAATAACTTTCTGCTTAAACAAACCCCACCCCAGTCCTCCCTTTGATCCTTGAGAATATTTTTCGGATTTCCATTCTGGCCGGCTAATGCTTTCACCGATAACAATTGCCAGGGCAAATCGCGTTATACCTGGGCTCCTTAAAATACAGCGGCATTACACGCTTCCATCGACGTCCGTGACCCAAATCCCCGGCGATGTGTCCTCGTTCAAAGAACTTTCCCAAACACGAGCTTTTGCCGCGATCTACTTTTCAACGCGCCCTGTGTGTCCTTCCTCTCTTGCGCAAAGTACTTGGGAGAGCGAGCTTCGGCTCTATGAATACACCTCTGCCTCGAGAATTTCAGAGGCGATAATAAAATAGCTGTCGATCCACCCCTCACCGGCGAATAATAAAATATAGGTCGATCCCCCCTCTAAACGCACGGGGCAAAATCATTTTCAGCGCGGGCGATTTGCTTCTCTTACTCTAATGGTACCGACTGGCTTTACATATTAAAAAGAGAAAGAGCCGGAGAATAAGAGGCTGTGGTGGAATCGATTTTCGATTATCGTGCGGGAGGGATACAAGTGAGAGAAAGAAGAAGCAAGTAAGTGACGCAAGTCGAGTTTTGTGCTGCCGTATAGTGGAGACGGAGTTAGGATGCGGAGCTGTGCTTTGTGGACGGTTTTTTATGAGAAATATTCGGTGGTGTTGAGTAAAAGAATAGTCTATGGAGATAGTTTGGCTGGATTTTGTTCTTAGGAAGCTTAAATAAATGATTATGAATCGTTGATTTGAGGACAAGCATGTGAGCAAATCTTCAAAGAATAGTGAGTTATTCGGAAGTTCCTATAAATTTTTGAGGGCACTAAAGAAAAAAGTTATATTTGTAATTATTTTTATAGTCCTGTAAAAATAATTTAAGAAAATAGTTTTTCTCCTACAATTATTTCAGCATTGTTTGATAATTTTTTGCGTTGAAATATTTTACTTGATTAAAAAGTCATATGTACTCTTCTGACAAATACATTTTTTACAGTTTAAAGTGATATTTGTTTCGTTTCAAATTATTGTTTGTTCTCTGATAAAATCAGAAAAATAAGAAATTATCTTGTAATCGTATTAATTAAATTAGAATTATTAGTCTTTAATAATTTACAATTGTTTTTAACCGACTATAATTAGCATTTTGCATGTCAAAATCCATTATATTCTTTGACAAAATACAAACATGATTTGTATTTTTTTTTTGTTTTTCGAAAAGTAAATTGATGTATTGTAATCTAAATTTAATTGTTATTAATATAAAATCCATTATTAAGATAAAATAATGAAAATATTTTTTTGAAAACCCACAGACATAATACGACAGATACACCAGAACAAATGATAGAATAATTAAAATAATATATATTTTAAAAATAATTATTAAACGTTAAAGCCATGAGTTACATACACTTTTCAACAAAGAATAAAAAAAACCACTCGGAAAACGAATTGAAACTAAACATCGCCAACAATCGACTTCGACGACTGAATCGCTCCATCAAAAGAAAACGAATCTCATCTCGGCGCGATAAATAATTCTGCGCTCGACCTGTCGATTCTCCAAGTGCAATATTATTAAGAGAAAATAAAAGCCTTCTCGGCGTTTACTTTCCGCGTCGTCGCGCAAAAGACTCATTGATTGCCGCTCACTCGTGCAAAGAAGAGCAGATGATTTTCCCCGGGCGAAAATTTTCCCTCGCGCTCTCTGGCGAAACAATAACATTACCTCGCTCGCGAAAGCAGCGCAACGACCCAATCGACGCGAATTTCCGGACGCGCGCCTGGAGGACGATATCCTGGCGCGCCGATAAAAAATAATCGCCCGAGTGCTGCTGTCGGAGGACGTGTCGGTTAAAAGTTCGTGTCGTTGAGTGCGAAAATAATGTAATTGTCGATGATGTTATAAGCAGTATTGTTGGGTTGTTTGCTTTTTGGATGGGAGGATGTTTTTGAATTTTAAGGTTGGGTTAGTTGTAAGTGCGGTTGGTGTAAGAGAATGATGAAGTTTATAGTTTATAAAGTGAAATGATAGTAGCGTGTGAATAATTTTGCGTAGCGAATAAAGTGGAGCTAATATCCCTGGTAATTTAATAGACATTTAATGACCAGTTAATGGTTTGTAAGGTAGAAAAATGGCCAAAAAAGCCATTTCATATTCTCGGATAGTAAAATTTCTACCGGGGGTGAGGACAGTTTGCTTATATTAAAACCAAGTATGAAATTTCCACTATTTTTATCTTTTCAAAATTTTCTTGTCAGTTTCAATCAACAAAATAATTTAGAGAATATCTTATGCTCGATTCGTTTAAAAGCATGTATTAGTCTATATCTACAGCAATAGTAATCACGATATGTATTTAACGAGCTCTTATTATCTTTGCATTATGTAGATTATCGAGCGGAAAATTAGTGTACGCAATAGAGTTTCTATGTAATTTAATTTTAAGCGTGATGTGGCGCTTTGTTTTAACATTGTTTTATAAAATATCAGATAATTAATATATTTAAAATATCTAACACTATTTAGGAAATAATTAGAATTTAAAATTCCATTATGTTTAAATACTTCACATGCTCTATAATTCTAATTTTTTTCGTACCTACACTTCATTATTTTACGTTTTACCTTGCATTTCCTCTAATAAAAAATATATCTCAACAAAACTGAAAGAATCTCATCCTATTTTGATATTATAATAGGTAAATAATTAGAACACGTTAATCACGAAGTTCATTATTTTTCCTTAACTTCCTTATAAGCGCATACGCTACGCGTTAAATCTAACTTACAGGCGAGATTTAAAATTATGAAGCCCCTCATGCATGTACTCTCGCTCGCGCTATCATTATTACATTTTATTATAATTTATCACGTAGTTGTACATAAGGCATGTATTCAAAACTTATTTTAAACCAAACTTCAGCAAAAACAGCAGCAGTGCTGAAGAATAAAGGCTATCAATTAACAACCTCCACAATCCATGTAACAGTCGCTGGACGATTGATGAAGGATATACGAGCTGTGAATGTATGTACGAATGTACAATCGGAAAAATATAAATGAAAGAAGTATAAAAAGAGATTATATATCTACGTTTAATCCGTGCCATCGGATTTATCGCATCAAAGTAAGAGCTTCTATTATCAATGCTTTGCGAATCACAAGCTCGAGGGAAAATTAAAAATCGCGTAACGCTGTCGTATTTTTTTATAAGATCCTTTATTTTGTAAGGTTCGTTTGTTATAAAGTTTATACGCGCTTTATGCACACATAGCCTTGTCGGATGCTGCGCTCGATTGTCATCAAAACTTTTATAAATAGATTTTAAATAACAGATAAGCTTGATGTGAAATAAAACCCTCTTTGTCATTGAGAAAACGAGAACCTATTATTTTAATTTTAAAAATTGAAAATCTAATAAAAAATATCCATTTTCTTATTATTTATAATACCATCCTTCCCTATTATTTATCATTACATTCTTTATAATGAAGTTTTCGCTTTAACGTAATCTGGTTACGTAAATTTTTAAATAAAAGATATTCGATTTTTCAAAACAGTGATTTAAGCATTTTTAAGTTTTGAGTTGAATTTTTTCCAAAAGCATTACCCCGATTAATTTATTAATTTTTTATTTTTATTTCTTTCTAATAAGAAAAGTATACTGGTTGGCATTGATCTTTTACAAGAATTCCTAAATTAGAAGAATCAAACTTTATAATTTTAAAAATTAACCCTCACTCTTCAAACAACCATTCCAATTTCCAAAAGAGAAACAGAAATTACTTCTGTGGCAAGCTTCGTGTATAACAGAATACAGAGCCAGCACGCGCGGTGACTTTGATGTGCGCGCGTGGCTGAGATGGATGGGTTGGTTAGCGGCTTGATCGTCGTCACGTTATTTTTGATAATCGACTCTGATACCGCAGCATCGGATAACCAAAAGCTTACCAGGAAACAGTTGAGGAGAACCAATATCGATGAGGTCACAAGCTACTACTGTTGGATCTGTCCTGACCATACTATGTGCCGGTTTCCGGTTAGTGAATGCTATAGTTCGTTTTTTATAAATAATATTATCTGGTGTTTTTGGTGAGTCGCACGAAAACTTAGGATAAGAAAATGTGTGCTTTTTAACATTTTAAGCGTGGCAGGGTTATGTAGGATATAGCCTTATTTTTTTTGTTTACATCGACCGAGATTCTCTTATTTAAAAAACTGTGTGTAATTATTATACTGTTTATTACATGGTACCTTGAGCGTATTGAGTGATGTAAGCATAATTTTTTGTAAAAAAAAACATTACTTAAGAGATAATAAGTAATAATAGTGAAGTTTTAAAACTTAAAATCAATAAAAATCATTAACAAATATACATTTAACAAAAGATTAGAGGAACAAGTATTTAAAATAAAATGTATCTTGCATATTTACTGAAATTAAGTTATTATTCATATATTTTTTAAAATAGCAGGTTTATTCTGGTAGTATATTACGTAGTAGATGAGCTTGAAGATGATAAATATTTCGATTTAAACAAATACTTCTTGAACAATATTATTTTTGAATAGCATACGTTTTATTATAGGATACCAAATTGTGTAATTAAAGAATTAAAAGTCATATATTTCGTTTGATTATACTTCATTTACTATTTTTATTTATTTCTTTTATTTATTTATTTTTTATTTATAGATTTTTTTATTCCATTTATTCCAGCATTTAATTTGATATGTATTTTCTTTATTTTTATTAACGTTGTTAATTCTGGATATAAGAGCAAAAATACAGTAATTGATCACTGCATTCAACATTTTTTCTTTCAGTACTGGTCTGTTTCACTTCCAGATTTTCCCAATGAAAGATAAAACAAGAAACGAGTAACATCAATATTCGAGTATCGATCGTGCTAGTTAGTAAAGTTTTTAACTAACCAAATCACATTTCTGTAACGCTATACTGAGAACAAAATTGCTGAAATCAATAATTATTATCTTATTTTTCTTTGAAAATTATTTACTTAGATTTAATAAATATTATTCGTTTCAAGAAAATAAATTTTCAAATAAAGTATTTTATTTAATCAAATAAGTATTCTTACAAATAAATAATAAGAAGCAAAAATGACCAAAGTAAATTTTTATTTTGATTTTGTTTTGTAAAAATTAATTAATTTTTCCAGGTACACTTTTTGAAATCTGAAATTTTGAAATTAAATCAAATTTTTACTTAAATTGTTAGTAATCTGAAAAGTTCGTAGAATTTATACTTATGGTTTTTGAAATGAAAACAATTTTAAGGTATTATCCTAAGATTTTAGAAATTATTTACATTTATTAAGATTTTTTACTATTTTACTATTACAATAACGATTGCTAATTCTATTTTAATTTGACCTCTTTATACTTTTTACTTTTACCCATCATATAATTTTCCTCGCTTTCCAGTTTTTTCTTTTTCTTTTCATTCTACTTTGTCCTTTTCTAGCGAATTTTAATTCTTTCTCTCTAGAATAGATTATCTTTGTCTTTTATCTGTTTTAATCTTTTTCCGGGCTATCATTAATGTATTTTTAAGCGTTAATGGTTAGAAAATTTTTGGTTGCCTTTTTTATTTTAACAAGCTTGTTCCTATCAAAATGACCTGAATTGAAATACCAAAGGCAAGGGGGAATTTAAAGTTTTAAAAATATATATTATCAGAAAATTTTACAAAAAAAGGATGAAAGGAGTATTCCAATAAAATACATAAAAAATTTGAATCACATTCGAATAAGCATTGTTCAGATTATGCGATGCATACAGTGAACTTCGGATATAATTTTTATAAAGGCTATGTAATTTTTATAAAAGAAAATATTTGATGACTATTAAAGAAAAGTAATTTTAAAAAGCGTCAATATTTTTTCCATATTTATATATTAATAAATAAATGCTAATTAGATTTAGAAATGTTAAATCTAACAAAGGTAAATAGGAGTGAGCTCGGTGATTAACGCAGGTGAATAAGTTGACATTATTATTAATAATTTAGCCTCTGTTTAGTCTTGATCGAAACTATGTTGAACGACGAGTACGTACAAGTTCGGAATTAAAATAATTTTTTTTTCAATTTCATAAGACTAAAATTTCTAAATTTGGTTTAAAGCTTATTTCATCTATTAAATCAAATTATAAATAAATAATTAGTAGCGTTTACTATATAGAGCAATACTCTTCAAATGTCAATTAAGTGCTTTAAATAATTTAATAGTTTAAAAAGAAATGTATATTTTTGAGGTCTTATCCAAGCATGTTGACTTTCGTAAATAAGTTAGAACTTTAAATTTTTATGCTTCATCAACCACCCTGTCTATTAGAATAAAAAATCTCAAAAACTTGTCGTCTCCTTCCTTCTCCCTCAGATTTTGTTCCAACAAAAGAAAACATTTATCTATACGTTTTACCACAGAAGAACAAACCTTCAGCGTTGAACGCGCTCAAAGTACATTTAATACAACTTTATTAAACGCTAACAGCATTGCCGCACGGATTTTGTCTAGGAGTACACGTTAGATTGTCGAACAATTAAATACAGATCTCGACATAAAATTAATGTCACGTCGGTTGATTTAATGAGTGGGAATAGCGTCCAGCGCGAAATCAAGTGCATTTTCGAAGGAATTTGAATGAAGTTCTACAGAGAGGCGTATACAGGCGGGTCGAGTAATTGGCGTTAAATTTATGCCCGGCTACCCCCGGCTGCTGCGCGCTAATAAATTCAAAGGAATGCGCGAATTTGTTTTCAGGGCAAAGGTGCGCGAGTGCACGTTATGGTTAAACGTTTTTATCATCAAATGCCGGCATCGCATTATTCATATATTTGGAGCTTGAAAAATTGTTAAGGAAACATTATGTGAGGAAGTATTTTGGATTTTAAGGTTCAAATGAAGTGAGTTGAGAATTTTCAATTGTGGAGTGATTTCATTTCTCTAATTACTTTAGTGAGTAGTGAAATTGCTCACATTCTCTATACGAAAATTTGAAAATCAACTGTTATAGTAAATTTATTCATATTAAAATTTTTAATATAGTTATATGGCAAGTGTATGTATTCACATATTTCTACAAAATAGTATTTAATTATCAACCATATTTTCAAATGAGTTAGATTAATTATGAATAATTTATCTAAAGATTTAAAAATAATTCGTATAATCCATTTATAAATTAAAAAATCAACGTAACTTCACTTACAGTCCTGAAACTTCATCACACATGCCTCCGCTACATTCGAAGCATTCCTGCATTTCAATCGCATAATATCCCACTCCTTTAAGTATTACTTATTCAAAGAAAAAAAATATTTTTTCCCAGCGCAGTACGTGGAGCCGGGTCCCAACTGCACGGCTGGCTTCGAGAACAACGAGCTGGAAGGCTTCGAAATCGAGTGGATCCTAAACAGACATAACTTGTTACGTGATAGGATTGTGCGCGCCTGGAAAAGTCACAGCTTTTGGCCTACGCCATATATGATGCAAGTGGTAATGTTTTTTTTGTATTAAGCGCTCGCTTGCAAGTAATCGCATATTGTAGGGTTGCGCGAAATTTAATTTTATTTAAATTATAGTTTACGTGACGGATGGAAAGCCCAAAGAGTGTCGAAAGTTGAAAGTGGTCTCATTTAATTATTGTCACGAGATCACGAGACATTGTGTAAATTATTCTTATGATTTGGCGTTGCTCTGGTTTTAATCTTTTTGAATCAGTGGCTTAAATAATTAAATGGTATTAACAATATCGACTTATAATCAATAATTAAAACTATATTAATTATTTTATTTCTTAATCCGGTGTTTCGTACTGTAATTATTTTTAGTTTTTATTTCGCTTTTTACCTTCTTCATTTAATATATGGTAAAATCACACATTTTTAAAATGAAAATACATAAATTTAAAACATAAATTTAAGTTTAATAATAACATTTTTATTCTCGCAAGAACAATTTCACAAGTTATATACTACGTGTAATATTCCAGTTCTGGGACGAGGAGCTCGCAGAAATAGCACACAGATGGGTTTTGCAGTGCAACATTTACGATAAAGATGCATGTCGGAATGTAGGTAAGCGCTTTGCATTATTGGATTTGTAGTGCTAATGAAGAACCCCGTAACGATGTGATTAGTGTAACGAAATTATCAACATGAAAAGCACGTGCATATGTCGTGTATGTGTTTATAAAACAGTATAGCAAATAAATTTTTATGCGTTTCAAAAATTGAATTTAAATAAATAATGACTCAGCTTTATACTTTATACTTCGAGTATAAATTTTCTGTTGAAAATATATTTTCGTCAATTTAAGTTCAAATATGCACATTCTTTTTGAAAATATAAATATACATCTAGGTGCAGTAAATCTAAAAATTATATAATTATTTATTGATACGTACATATAATTTCTTCGTGCTATTCTAAATATGCAGGGATACGTATTCAATATAGTTCCTTTATTCCAAGACATAATATTATCTAAAAAACCTTATTTTATTTGAAGTTAACATTATTTTATATATTCTGAAGTAGGTAATAGTTTTTTCATGAAAATTAAAAATAATAGCGAACTTTAGATTGTTCCTTAGAAAAGAAAGACAAAACACTAAAAAAAAAGCGGTCAAAATACGAATATTTTTAAAATTATAAAAAAATAATTATTTTTGAGCTTAAGTAAATGTGGGTATAACTATACGTACGTGTAAGTATAAGAGAAGAAGAGAGGGCGTGTACGCATGCATCTTAAAAAAATAATGCATATTTAAAGTTAAACGACATAAATGTAAGAAGAAGAAAGTATAAAATAAAAGCGGAACTCTGATGCATTTAATACTCTTATTATTACAATTTATAAATATTATAAAAGTGTACTCATGAATTAATTTTGTTTCAAGATTGCAAATCAAAAATTCAAACTATTAATTTTTTACTCTAAACTGAGCTCATCGAAGAGGAAAGAACCAAGCATTGTTCCTGCTTTTTCTTATATTTTCTGAAATTTTCAAAATCTTGTACTTCAGGAGAACCAAATACCAGGACTCAAAAGATCACAACTAATCATTACAATGAATAAACCGTCAACGTAAAATCTCTAAATAACTCCACTCCTAAAAAAAATCCATAAAACACCTCTACATACAACATCCCATACCAACGGACTTCACCGGGCCATACTTCCAACCAAGCGTCATAATTCACACGACTTCTTGATTGCCGAATGTAACGCGATGAAGATTCGGGCTCGCGGGGGTTTATTAAATGGCAAAACAGGGTCGCTCGGCCTTTTGAAGGCCCGAGCTAGAGCTGCTATAATGTAAGCAACAATAGAGCGGTCCAAAACTTTCCTCGTTTATTGTTTCGCGCTCGCACAATGAAATTTCATCGTTATCTGATGGTTAAACTTGCGCGCGAAGCCAGCGTGCGCAAACCGGCGTGCTTAATAGGCTTCGCCACTTCTCTGATTATCAAAAATCCATGCGCCCGCGCCTGTGTGCCGTTGAATAAAGGGATAATTAACAGCGCGTCGGTGTGAAAGTCGAGCGGGAAAAAGATAATTTTAATTAAAGCGCCGAATTGGGTTACTTTCATATAATTGATACGATTTCTGTTGCTATTTTCGGTTGATGCAGATTTTATCGGCTTTGCGAATGTAGCCGAGTAATAATGGTTAATCGGTCGAATTTCTGTTGATTAGTCGAGCGAAGGTGAGTGTAGTAATTTTAGAATATAAATTGATTGAGTAAAGGATTATGTTTATTTAAAAGCTTGTTTAACGCGATACTCATACAATTTGCGCTTCGATTTTTTTGCTCTTTCTCGATCAGATAAGCTCTTTAGAATTTGTTCAGCTGGAACGGTCCTAGCAAAGTTTTTATTACTTTAAGCGAATTTAGTTCAATGTGCATTTAGCGTTGTATAGAAGCAGCGGAGCGATTTCTCAAACATGGTTATTGCGATTTATAGCCGACACCGCTTGTATTTTGTAAAATCCATCATCTAGGTCAAAATTGATTAATAGTTCAGCATTATTCATGAATCGCGAGTCGAACGCGTCAGTAGCGATTCACCTTCTAATAACTGAATTATCTTTTGATGAACTTTACGGAACGCTGCCTGTGTACATCCATATGACAGATCTCAATGAATCGATATCGTAACGTGGCTTAAAAGATTTGTTTTATTATCAACATGAATGATAATTTGTCTTGTCTTGAATTGGACCTGAGGATAAGTTTTAGTTATATTAGAAAAGCAAACATTGACTCATTTCTGATGATTATACATATAAATGAATTGTCAGATTATAAATGAATTGCTAAATTGTCAATATTACATTAAATTTGAGTTTATGGAAAACATTCTAGGAAGATGGTATTCTCTAAGAAATAATCGGAGCAGATGTGATTTTCAAGGATATACAGCATCACTTATTTCAGCTACTTTAATTATCATTGATTAATATTACTTATTAACTTATTGATTATTTATTGACTAAAATGCTTTAATTTTAACATTGTCAAATGTTTCTTAAATTGCATTTCCATCGCGATCGATACCTTCACAAATCTTTAACAATCGTCCAAAATTCTAAGTTTCCACGCAAAACCTTCCAACATACCTAAATCCTCTCCAAGTCACATCAAACAAGAAATCGCTCATAATAACATAAAAGTATCAGTTTATCTCCTTAACACCCCAATCAATCTCACGCTTCACCCTCCAAAAAAGTAAACCAAACCCTTCCAAAAAAGAAAACACGCGACGCCGCCAACAAAGACAACTCAACAAAAATCACCAGCACCTAAACAATTCCACTAAACGCGATCGCACTAGGAATCCGATTCCACATCCACCTGCTCATTTTGCGGCGCGATTGCGCGTTTCACGTAATCCGCTCTACAACATTAGCCGTATAGCGCATTGATCGCACGCCTCCAACTTTGACGCCCAGAGCGCGCCGGCGCGTCGTATTAACATATTTGCATAAAAACGGCGCTCTTGCTATATAGCTTTCGCAGCTTGGCTCTTGGGGGCTCGCTCCGCGTTTTGGAATTTCGAACGGCTCGAGGTGTCGGAGGCGTAATTTTGCCCGCCTGGTAATGGCTAGAACGAGAGCGACGATTATCGAGGTTGGAATTCGTTTTGTGCCGGGGTTTCTGGACTCTGGGATGTTCTTTTTTTCTGTAGGATGGTGGAGGGAGTCGAGGAGCCGTTTCTTTTCTGTTACGGCTTTGGAAATAGTTGGCGATTTTCTCCTTGGCGCCGTGGGCTGTTGTGTTTTAAGTAGCAGCGGCAGTAGTTACTTAATTATTGATAATTACTTGTAGCGTTGTTTGAAAGTGTTTCTTGAAGTAAGAATAAGTAGATCGTTAAGCTGCTTAGTTAAGCTTAGTTGGTTTTTAATTTCTGAAGAGCTGTGGACGCGACTTATGAATTTGTTTGCGAGCGGTGAGCTTTCGGAAATTTATAAGGGAGGATTTGTTTTTATTGTATTTTAAATCTGTATTAATTTATATACATAAATATGCTTCCTATATCTTCACGCTCGTAATGTCTCATTTTCATTTTGCGACTTGATTAATCACATTCGATACTCCGCGCACACTCGTAAATAAATACCAAAATCAAAAAAATGTTGCCAATAAGCATATCTCTTTACAATGGCCAACTCTCGTGTTCTCAAAACGGGCAAATGGAAAACCGATCGTTTTCGAGTCGGTTTTCCTTTTTTAAAAACGTACTCAACATATGCACGCTTGATTTGTTCCGCAGGGAGATTTGCTGTGATGCAGAACTTCAATGTGATCGACCTGCAGGAGTGCGGCAATTTGACGACCCTCGAGAGGCTCGACTTTCATCTGAAGACTTGGTACGACGAAGTAAATCTAGAGGGGCCAGTCGATTGCGTACCTGGGTAAGTCATTTTTCAATAGTATATAGTAATACAAAAATTTTTGAATTTTTAAAAATTTTGTTTAGATAATTCTTTTTTTTATTAATTTGAATTTTGTTAATATGTTAAGTCGAGAGGAATTCAATTTGGATACGTATTGTCCAAATAAGTAAAGATATTTTAGAAACGCATTTTTTAAAGTCGTATAATTTAAGCCAGAAGTAAAAAAGATGAATAATGCAAACGGCGAAGTGTCAATGAATAAAAAATAGCCTTCTATATTTGGGAGGTTATTTGCGAGGGTAGTGTAGGCGTTGAAGAAGGCCGTTAAAATGCTTCTAAAAGGTATACCGTGTCGATAAATAATGAAAAAAGAAGTGGAAAATAATTACGTTATTTAAGCTCAGAAAAAATTTTAGCTGGCATAATTAAATTTTCTGTTAAATTTTTCCAATTGAACTTTTTTCAATAGGATTTCTTTAAGTTCAACGAAAAATTGAATTAACGTTAATTTTGCTCAACCAGTAGTTCCATCAAATTAATTGCAAATTTCAGCGAAAAATTCAGTCGAACAATATAATACTTTTTCTCTATTTGAACAAACAATAAAATCCACTAAATCCATCATTCCAAACACAAACAAAACACCTTAAATAAACTTCCCAATAACTCCAAAAACGCTACACCTGTCAACTCGAACTAAAAACCATATTAAATTCCCTCGGATAACCATCGCCCCCGCGCTTTTTAAACTCGCCACTCGGCATCCTCCGCTTTAATTCACGACTCGAAGCCCCTAAAACCATTGAAAAGCCATCTGCGCGCTTCATCAAAGCCGAAACACATCGAATCAGCAGTAAAATGCGCGTCGGCTCGATACTCGGCTCGCTCTCCCCCCGAGCCGTTCGCGCTGAATCCTTCAACTTCAAAAGCCGCCTATACCCTTAAAAATAAAAAAGCGAAAAAAACAGCCGACACTCGCGCGCACGCGAAAAAATCATTAAACTTCCCGGCGTCGCCCCGAGCGCTCAACTTCTACATTACCGCTTGCGCGCGCGAGCTCGGCTGCGATCTACCTGAAAGTTTCCACGAGAAATCACGCGTGCCGCCTCGAGGAGGAGCGTTCATCCTTTACCCGGCGAGAGCACGTACTTCTGGGGTGGAAGGGAAAAAAAAGGAATATCGAGTGTCGCGCGAGCGCGCGCTTATCATTCTTATCAAAAGACACTCGACGGAGCGTCTTTTTTTTTATATGTATAAGCGGCGTGGAGAGGAAAGAGAGTTGGAGTCGGTGTTGGGAAAAGGGGGCTAAGCTCTGTCATGCAAAGCGCGGGGGTTTATGATGAGACGTCTCATTTACAATTTAACGACGCGTGCTCGCGCCGAGTTCGAGCTTTTCGGGGGATTTCGCGGATGCTGGCTTCTTTTTTTTAGATGGGGTAGGGGGATTCGGTTGCTGTTTTTGTTGGAGAAAGTCAATTTCGCGATAGGAGCTCTTTGGATGAGCGCGGGGCTCTATTTTTGGAAGGGGGAACAAGGTTTGAAGAGTTTTTTTGGAGTGGTTTTGCAAGGCTTAAGGAATTTATCGATTTGTCGAGTGTACATGGATGGTTAATTCTCGTCGAGCGTTGATAAAGAGAGCTTTGGGATCTTGATGCCTTGTAGTCATCAACAATTACATCGATCCATTTTTTCATCTATGTTCCATTTTCTAAAAGAATTTCATAATTTCATTGTACTGGTAAAGCAAGTTGATGACAAGATATTTCTTCAGAATTGGATTAAATAATGGGATCCCTAAATTGGCGGAAACTATTAGGATTTAACATCGCCTTAAAAAAAGGTTCGTGCTACATTAAATGCACGAGTTTGAAATTGTTCGATTATTGAAATAGAATTGTTACTTCGAAGGTATTTCTTAAAATATGAATTTTAACGCTCAATAAATTCTCACAGAACAGATGCAATTTTTAAAGTAAATAAGTAAAAACTTCTGTACCTTTAGTTATGGAATCTTTGTAATTCTTTACAATTTTCTAAATTCCCTGTTAATGTAGTCTCACAAAATTACGCCCCAACAATATCCAACACCACTCCAAAACCTCTCCTACCCCAGCACCTTTCCCAAATCCGACAATCGTAAAAATCACCAGACCAATCAGCCCAAAACAAACCAATCCACGCATAAACCAAAAACAAAAAAAACGTCCCTCGCAGCCCTCTACTAAATCACCAACGCGTCGTACCACAGCTCGTCGGCGCCACACTCAAAAATCAAGCGCCAGCCCTCTCAGCCAGCCACCCGCGCGGAAAGAGCCGGCGTCGGGCTCGTCGGCGCCCAGCCGTAACTCAAATCCAGCCAGCCCCCGGGGCCGCGAGAATTTATTTGTCCCTTTCTCTCCATTGCAGTTCTGGCGTCGGCCTGGCGACGCCGTCGGTGACTAACGTCGGCTGCGCCCGGGCCAGCTACAACGCGGACAACAACAACGGCCAGCTACTCGGCTGGGTCGAGGAGCTGGTATGCAATTACGGGCCGATCGACAGGAGGAAGAGCAGCGGATGCGCCAGGCCCAGCCGGCAGTACGGGGAACTTTGTAGTAAGCTGGAGTGTGGGGGAGAGTATAGTGACCCTGCCACCTGATTCTCCGTGCGGGCTTTTCGACTGTTGGTCGGGTGGATTTAAGCGTGGGCGTTTTTATTTTCTCGTGGTGGGGTTGGCCGATGCGGGCCGAGTGGTGTTGGGATTTATCGTTGCTTTTTACGATCGGCGGCTGGGGGTAATGTTGCAGAAGGAAATTGTCAGTTTTGGCGGGTATCGGCTTTTTTTAAGGGGCAATTAAGTAAAGAAATTAGATGTTTTTGCTTTGAAGGTTGACGTGGATTGGCTAATCGACGGAAAGTAGTTGAGAATGATTGAGTTTCGTGGATAAAGAAGTGGGTCGTGATTATAATGCACTAAGAAGTGAGCTCGGTCGGACAAGCGAATTTAAAGGATAAATCTTGAGAATTATTTTTGTTGAACTTATACCACCAATCTTTTTAATTTCTCACAATGCAGTCTTTGAATATCACCAAAAAGTTTATTTTCGATTGAATTTTCTAACATTATCTCGAACCGCGATGTAAATTCGAAGTAATCGCTTTCAAAGAATCAATTCAATTCACCAATCAAATAATTTTTTCATCCTACTTATAAAACTCTTTCAAAACTAAATTAAAATACTGGCTTACTCATCGGGACATCAAACTAACAACTGATAAGCCTCAACTTGAATAATAGTTCGCGCCGCATTATGTCTCCTAATAACTCACAACAGAGCCAGTCATTAAATCGCAGCCCACTTCATAATACATTACCCCCACACCGATAACACGACTTTCCATCGAGCAAAATTTTCCACCTCCCGCCTCTTCTCCGAATCATCAATACGCTTCATTAAACTACATAATAAAAAATCCAAACGCGATTCATAATCCAGGCCGATAGAGCCGGGGCGCATTGCTTTGAGAAATCTCTGTCGGATGAAGATGAAAAAACTGAGAAAAACGAAGAAAAGAGCGGGTTAGAGAGAGAGCTCGTTGGGAAAGTCGAAAGAGAGTGCGCGCGAGAAAAAAAGGAAAGCCGAACGGGGGGGGGGCGGGGGTGTAAGGGGGTATATATAGGCGAGCGCAAAGGAAGTAGCGCTGCCCGGACTCGTTAGAAAACGATCGATCTTCCCCCTTTGAGTCTGGCCGTGACGCAGGAAATGGCGTCTTTTACCGCTGGCGACGGTCGCTAAAATAGATTAAATCTGTCAGTGAAGTTACAGGAGGGATTTTCCCGAGGAGAGCCGGAGGAAACGAACGACGAGCTTCCCTTCCGGCCGGAGGAAGAATACGAGCGCCGCTATCTTCAGCCAGCGAAGGAGGAAGAAGCCAAGAGGCTGAGAGTTGCCGCTGCGGCCTCGCCGAGGCTCGACTGCTATCTTTTCCTGCTGCTGCCTGGGCTGCTGCTGCTGCGTGGCTCGCTCATCCGATGCTAGGATATCGGCGGATTTTCTCCCGGCCCGCTCCTTTTTCTATATGCCGGCGAGCTATTGCGACTGCGCCTTTTTAATAAAGCCGGGAAAAAGGCTAAGACGAAAGGAGAAATTGCCGTCGCGGCTAGCTTTGTTTGTTTATTAATGAAATTCGCGGCGGGGGGAGCTTTATTGGACTGTCTGAGGCCGGAGACGTGGCGCCGGAGCCGAGAGTTTGTTTTCCAAAGTCGATATTGACCTTTATTGGCTGTTGAGGAAAAAAGTTGGGGAGGCAGGCCGGCGCGGACGTTTGTGTGACGCTGAAGTGGAATATTGTGATGAGAGGTAATGAAAACTTATTATGAACGGGATTTCTTCTTTTTTTTGGTGATTCAATCAAGGTTTTTGCAAGATGGAAATCTTACTGTTATTTTTATTTGACGTTATATATGATTTGAGTAACGGTCGCAACCGTCTCCTAATTTAAGTCTGTAACCTCTGTCAAATTAAAAAAAAAGAACCTAGCAGAGAGCCCATTTATTAAAACATTCAGTTCCTTCACCCCGGCAACAAAGACAAAATATACCCATCAATAACTCTCAATGCACCGTAATTAATCGTCCCCGTTTATCGACATTCCAGAAACAGCCCAGCAGCGAGACGACCTGAAATTTTGCAAAATTAAACCGGCACGACCCAGAAGTCGTTCGCGCAAAAAGTGAGAAACGCTCGCCCAGCCACAGTCACTCACACACACACACCATATCCAGTTTCTCTCTCGTACGTCCAAAAGGAGAGCGCGAGCGACGTGTGACATCGATTTCCATTCGACCGATTTAGAGGCGAAACCGAGGGGAAGAGAGAGAGGAACTTGGAGCCCGGCAATTAGTTTCCCGTGACGAATGTAAACGCGTCACGCTAAGGCGCAGCTATATAGGCGCCCACGCGCATAGCCCCGGCATTCTGAATAGACGCGCGGGGGATATTTCGCCGCGCACGACGATCCTTTTCGGCGCCGTATTTCAGGCACGTCTGGAAATTCCCGTTAATTTTCAACTGTCGCGCCCCTGCCAGCCTCGCCACCTACGCCCCCCGCCCTCGCGAATGCACTTTTTCGGCGGCTTCGAGGCTCTGTATACTTTCGAGGAGTCGCGCGTGTTAGCCTTGCTGAGTCTATTTCGAATGATGGATGGGGGGAGTCGAGGAGGTGGAAAGGAATAATTGGCCGAGCGAGCTTTTTTGTTGGGTGGGGTTGTTGTTTTGGTGAGAGTAGATTGGGCGATTTAAATTTATTCGTTTGAAAGCTATTACATTTACAAATTTATGGCACATGAGTGTTTTGTACTTTGATTGAATTGAATTTAAATAAATAATTGTTGACTGTCAGCGATCTCAGACCAAGTTGAAATCAATAGGTGAAATCACCGGTGGGCTTATTTAGTAAAATAATACACGCTTTTCAGCAGCTTGTATATAATAATTTTTGTATTAACAATTTAATAATTTATTTATAAATTAAATAAATGTTTTAAAAAACTAAATAAATACTAGAGTTTGAACTTCTTTATAATTTTGTACTTTTTCTTGATCACAGTTTGTCATACAAAAGTTCTCTTACGTCTTGTGCCCAAAGAAAGTCGAAATGGTTGAATTTTGGATGGGACACGGCAGTCACTGACAAAACGTTCGGTAATCGCTTTGCCAATTCAAAAACATCCTGAAAATTTTATAATTTCATGAAATAAAATCGTTAAATTAAATTATAAATTATTTATGATTTTTTTATTCTGTGCTTGTGCATGTATATTAGGAAAATCTTTTTAGTTGAAATAAACGATACTTTACGTGGGTATTAAGTATTTCAAAAGAATTGCTCTAAATTTTGGTGATTCAATATCAATTATTAGCAAGCCAAAGTGTCTAGAAATAAAAGAAGCGATTACATGCTCCAACTTGTTAATTTTCTACTATAATTAAGTTTCATACGTATAGCCTTAAACTTTCAGACTGTTATAGGTTAATTTTCACTTACTTCAACGAAAATTACATTACCTTCTCATTGACAATATCGTCGCCATGACCGTACCATATTTTAACTGGTACCTTTACATTTGATAAATTGTACGTAGGTGGTACGATTTGGCCGTACTTTTTTAAATTTTCAACTTCACCATAGTCGTAAGCTTTAAATGAATCTGAAAATAAATATTTTATTATGTAAATTCAAAATAAAAAAAAAAGTTAAGATAAATATCAGATATAAGAAAATATGATGTAATTAATTTTTCTTTTAATACATACTTCTCTTAAAATTTTGATTGTAATGATAAACTGTTATCGTTGAAGTTCCCGCTGGAAAATGCGCGAGAATACTTGGAAGTGCAGTCTAAAATTATTTTTCAAGTCATTTTTCAACAACACGTTATTTAAATTGATATAATTAAATGTTTAAGTATGTTAAATGAAAAAGACTCTGTTGATTGCCACGAACAAATCATTATTTATTAAAATCATTATCGGGCATTTTTCATTATTATAATTCATTATCCATATTATACACTTTATTTGATCAACTGATCGCGATATCTGTTTGTTAATTTTTAAATCTTCGTAATGTGAAGCCACACGGATTTACTTTTTATTATTAAACTGCCTTGAAAAGGAACGTAACAAAAACGTCCGAAACGTCCACAAATTTTTAATAAATAATTGTATTTAGCGAGGAACAGTCTTTTTCATTTATATTATTTACGTTACCATACGAATTATAAATTTAACAAGTCATATATAATGTACAGGTTCCTTACAAAATATGTAATGATACGCAATTATATTTGTATAATCAAATAATTAAAATATTATTTTTTACATTAAATAAATTTTTCTAAAGTATTATCAAGCAATCGAAAAACCAATACATAATTTTATTACAAAATCATTGAAATTCTTAATAATAAATATAATGGCTTATAAATATCAACTATTTGCAGATCCATATAAACATTAAATTAAATCATATAATATTGATTGATTAGTACGTAATCGTACGTATCTTAAATCTAGATCATAGATGATAGAAAAGAAAAATTATTAAAAATTACCTTATTTGCTCTTTGGGGATCCAATCCAATGTTGGAAACAAGTGCAAGGCATAATGGTTGAGTTGTCACGTCATCGTCACCGCAAAAGTATTCTCCTATGTATGCAGCTAAAGCAGTTTGAGGCAAAACTTCATTTATTTGAAAAAACTCGAGGAAAGCCTAAACAAATCAATCATACATATATGTGTTTGTTTAGTAACCATCATTGTATTATTCACTATTTAAAAAGTTTTACACCAATAAATTTATTGTCATTTAATGAAACGATTGCTAGTATTTTTCGTTCTTTTTTGAGCTTTCATAATATTTGCCTACTCTGTTAACTATTTACTTTTGAAGCTTACATAGCATATTTTTATAGAAGTCAGAATATTTCGCAAGCTTACTTCTATATAGGACTTAAAAATAATTTGATTTCAAAAACTTATTACTGTTTAAAAATCATTTCAAATCTAAAATTACTGTAAATACATCAAATGCAAAGTTTTATTTCCTCAAATTATTTTCCTAAAAGACCTCAAAGACTTTTTTAAGGGTTTCCTTTCAGCAAAAAGCTTATACCTTAAGTGGTTCGAAAACCAGATTGACCAAACTCATCAGCCGTTTGAGCTCGTGCTTCCAAAAAACGACGGGAGCCGCGCTGTAGAGCAGATTAATTTTTTGGTTGTACTCGGGACGCTGGGAAAGCAATACGTAGCTCAACGTCGTACCCATGGAGTAGCCGTAGTACATTAGGCTTGGCATTCCCGTCTCACTTAAGATAAAGTCGATGAACTTTGGCACATCGTATATCGCCATCTCGTGGTAACTGTAATGAACAAATGCATCGAATTCGAGGTTTTTTTTGTCATCTATCAAAAATTTACGATTCGTCGTCTCTGACGTATATAGAGCCAGCAACAAGTCGTTGTAGCAAGATGTGACGTAGAGCGTAAGCATATTAAATTTTACTTAAATTATTAATGGATCGTTTGGGACTATTTCTTTTTTTGTTATCCACTAATAACTTATGAGTCTTGGAATATTACTGTACCAAAACGAATTTTTTATCAATTATACAATTTTTGTACATATATAATTTACCTAATATTGTTGATTATTATACTCATTGTATTTGTACTTTGTGTATTATAAAATATTACTTTCAAAAATAATGAATCGTAATAAAATGAAAATTCTGATTTTAAGGGTTATTTTATTAAAAAAAAAGTTCTTAATTTAAAAGTAGTCAAGCTGTCAACTAAATTTTGTTTGATTCAATATGGAAAAGTTCGTGTAAAATGAACGTGCCATGAAAATACATTATAGCATTGACATAACTCATTTAATGTTAAATTCTAATCTAATAGTATAATGCAGCACACCTGAAACTCCAAAAGTCCTCGTTCTTTGGATCCTTCGAAATGTGGGATCGTGAGTACGTGTTTCCTCGAACATTTCCTATCCACACGTCGTTTCCAGCGTCGGCCAAGAGGAAAGCTGCAAAATGTCACTAGCAAGAGTCTACTTTTCCGAATCGCAAATTTTATCTAGTTAAAAGTTTCTATTGAAACATTTAACATTTTTTAGAATTTTTTTCCAGTTTATAAAAAATAAACGAATGCAGGTGTACTGAATAAAGTTTTGCAAAAGCGGGATATTATGAATTTGTCATAGATTTTATTTAATTATTCGTTTTAATACTTTTATTTTGTCACTGATAGAAAAAAATAAAACCAATCGTTATTGCATACAAAATTTTAAAAAGTGCTTATCACTTTTATAAAACTCTAAAAAAATATTTTATTACTACTAATAAAAAAATTATTTGTTGAAAAATAATTAAATTAAAGCTTAAGCTTTAAAATAAATAATAAAAAAGCTACATATAAATGTGTGTGCGCATGTTTATGTGTGTGTACTCGCGCGTATGTGAGTATATTTTTAAATTTATAAATGTGTATTAAAATTACATTAATGTTTACTATTAAGTAAAAAATCTAAATGTTTAATATTAAGTAAAATCTAACGTTTAAAACTATTAGTCTAAAAACTGTTTATAATTTATTTTTATTACATTTTTTAGAATAAATGAAAGTAATTAAAACAATGAAAATTATATTTCTATTTCCTTTTTGTCCGTATGCCTGTTTAGCATAATATTTTTAATTTCACTGTGTATATATATGAAGATGTGTTAGCGAAATATTCTATTTCATTAACTAACTTCAAAAATGGAGAAGGTTCTAAATTTAGGTTTATTTTATTATATTGTAATGATTTCGAAACTACTCTATAGATTCGAATCAAATTTTCTTTAAATAAAAGAGTTACCATAGTGATTCTATTCCAATTTTTGAGAATTGTTTCCGTATCTGACTAATAATTTATCTTTTTCAAATTTTTTGTATTGTCGACTCATACGTAATAGATATTATAGCAAGGATGCACACTTTTGCCTCTTGATCTTTTCTATCACTCACAAAGGGAATTAACTATCATCACAAAATGAATTGACCTATTTTTAATAAATATATGTTTAAATTTGAATATTCACCTTACTATTATTATTTGTTTTAAGTTCGAGTTTTATGATTTCTTAATTCTTTTTTAATTTTATTTTATATTTAAATAAATTCTATTTTTTACCTTTGTTTTTCCCATTTGAAATTGGGTTCGTATGTGTGTGCCCGCTCATGCGTGCGTGCATATGTGCGTGTGCTTGTGTGCGTGTGCTTGTGTGTGTGTGCGAGTGTGTGTGTGTGTTTGTGATGAATTATTGCATGATTTGGCGAGAGATTTAAAAAAATCTGAAATTTTAAAAAATGTTTGAAATACGGCGTCGACTGCAAAATGGCTTTTATCTATTATTCATACTTGTTATCGATTATGTCATAGTTTTAAGTGTATTTTTCGAAATCGAAAGTTCTTTTTTGTTTCAAATTTTTTCTTTTTACATTTTTTATTTAACTTTACAAAACTTACACAGTAATATAAATAATTTATAAGTTTACATTGCCATTTAGGAATTCTATAATAATCTTTCAGTTATACCCATACGGTCGTATTGTTTGATACTTAACATAGCCATATGAACAATACATCATGTTATCATATAATATTTTATGTTTATACTCCTTTGTTTTCGAAGATATCAAAAGTGATTCTCAATAAAAATTCGTATTTTGCGATTATATCGTTATTAACCATTGATTTTCACCGAAAAAAAATGAATAACAAATTTTTTCCAATTGTAACTGTTGTACCTTATTTGTGATAATATATACGAAGAATTTATGTCTTTTAAAGTTCATTTCTTACAACAGTTCACTTCGAAACTCTTAAAGAGTTTTTTCAGATCCACTTTTAAAATTATATTCTTAGACATTTCTAATCAAAAAGAGAGTAGGACCATTTTAAAGTAAAATGTATGAAAATATAGTCAGTTTTGTTCCGGTAAGAAAGCTTTGAGCTTAACAGGTTAAGAAAACTTAAAAATTATTTTATAATTATCTATCATTAAAAGCTCACTTCGGACTTAAGCATGCTATTTTAAGTATATACTTTACAAGAAAAACAAAAAAAAACAACTGAATTTACAAACACTTCATAATAACTTTGAAAATACTAGTTAAACCCAGCGTGCTACGCGCGCATTATATCTAATCTAACCTAAACTTGATTCTCGCGCTTATTCTAAAACGACCAATCAGAGTCGAGCCTATAGAAGTTTCAGTTTCTTGTGATGCTTCTTTTAAGAGAGATTAACAAAATATATTCAATCAAAAATTTCAGTGTTTTAAAATTTTACACTGACCGAAATAATTCATTCAAAATGCAAATCCAGAATTTCCAAGACATTTTAATCATCGGCAAAAACCATTCTTCAGCCATAAACCTTCCATCCGCGGTATAAATCTTCCGTTCTATTCGATCTTTCAAAAGCAGAAAAAAAAGTGCAAAAAATTTCCACGTACCGAGATCCTTGCCGGGCCCGATGAGCACCCAACTGTCGGAGGAGAGGGCAATGCCATGCTGCAAATAAACAACCGGTTTGCCGGGCGCCTTAGGCCTGGACGGGCTGCCGCTTATCCGATGTAATCGCAGAATGTAGCCGTCGTCCGACGTCACATTGTACTCCTCGGCCTGGTAGCCGTGCTGCTCGACCAATCCAATCTGCAATGCAGCCCCGAAGGATATTTTTTCGCTTTTAATCATCAGTGTGGGAGTGTGTGTATCGGATTTCGCTACCGACGAAGACCTTTTTGTTCGTTTTCGGGCGGAAATCGTGGCGGATTTGAAAAATCGCGCTTTACTTTTTTACGAAACCGTTTGGAGCGAATAGTGGTGTAATAACGTTTGACAAAGTTGTGTTTTTGGAGAAACTGCAAAATTTTAACACCAGCGTCGTCTAAAGTTACACGAAGTTAATTTATTCTTGTCTATTTTCGAAACATGACAAATTGTCAGAATGTTGAGTAATTATTCTTAGAGGTGTGTGCGTGTGTTTTCAAAATGGCTTGCCGATTACATCTTAAATTAACATCTTAAAATGTGGTTGATAAACCCGAAATCAAAGAGTGGGTATGCATATAAGTGTAGCAATTAGAATTTTAATGTGACTTACTGTAATTCAAGTACTGTTGACAAAAACTATAAAAATAACAGTGATTACGTAACATAATCTATAGCAATTAATTTTGTTTAAATCACGCTTTTTTAAACTTAAAGTTTTCAAACAACTCATAAAAACTAACTAAAAATTATTTTTATTTATCTTTTTAAACGCAGTTTTATACTTTATCAAATAATGTTGCATATTTTACATATATATTATTTAAAATTGTTTTAAAATACTTTTGTATTAATTAGTTTTGTATACACATAAGGGTACATATTAGTTTTTAATATAAGTATTTTTTTAGAGCATTTTCATTATATTTTTTCAAACTATAAATTATTATCATAATTCAATCTAATTAAATTCAATAAACAATAAGTAATAACCATATGCTACTCTGTTATATTTATAGAACGGAAATTGAGTTACTTTTTATAAATAGTTTTTAGAAGAAATAATTTAATATATTTTTTTATAATATTATTTTACTGTTTAATTACAATTTTTAATAATATTTCACAGTAAGATGTTATAAATAATTTATTTCTAATATTAAAAAAGCATTTAAAAAATGTATTTAATGTCTTTATTTGATGTTTTGTTTAAATGAAGTTAATTTAATGAATTAAAAAATTAAAGAAATTGTTTAAATAAATTTTAAAACTTTTAGTTATATAAATATCATCAAAAACTAACTCGTTAATATTTCCCAAATAAATCATGAATAAATTTTACGGAAAAATAGGAAGAATTTAATTTTTCATGTTTTATCAATGATATTTACAAAGTAAACAATAATATACTTAATAAACGATACATATTAATATATGATAACGAACTTCATCTTTTAATGTATAAAACTTACAAAGTATTAAATATATACATAATCACTTAAATACGTTACTATACTTAAATAGTTCTAAAATATTTTTAATTTATTTGTAATCTTTATAATTTGAAAATAAATTTTAAATTAAAGTTGTGTTAAAGAAAAATTATTTAGTATTTCACTGGCAACCCATAGCTTTGGTTAAATTGGAGCAATCGTACTCAGCAGATATGTTGCAGTTTTGCTGCTTCAAACATTTTTCTGTTCGTAAATTATTACGCAAAATAACTGACAAAATATTTACAATTTCAATCTTTTTAAGGTCAAAACTTGTAACTAATAAATTAGATTCTCTGTTTAAAATTTAAGCCAATGTTTCAAATAATCGCTTTAAATAAAAATGATAGATTATACATGTGTTGAAAAAATTTATGAGCAGTGATTTTTTGTACAGAATTCAAAATGTAAATTTATTTTATGTTATCTCATAAGTATGTACACCCGACTTCGATTGATTCTGTAAACAATTTTAAAAATTTTTCATAACCTGAACGTGTTTCTTGTTTCAATAGCTAACAGTTATAAGTAGATGTGCGTCAGTGAGTGCGGTATTCAGCGGTAAGTAAGTTTGTACGGGTTATGAAAAATTTTTGACAGAATCAATCGAATTCAAGTGTACGTGTTATATTAATCTCAAAAAGTACCACAGCATTGGTCATTTTTTTCTTCTCAATAAGATACAGTGAAATCTTATGAAGTAATATTTTTAACATTTAAAACTATTTAAAAAATGATCGTTTATTCAATATTTTATAAATTTTCAGTTTGTGTTGTAGTTTGTATGAATAAAGAAATATTTTATTTTACAGAGAGGTTTTATTAATCATATAAATTTTGAAAATATTTAAAATTGCAGTTTACAAAACAGAATAGCAACTTTATGGAAATGAAATTATAAATATTGGTGACTAATTTTTCGTGGTTAAGTCAATTGTTTACTTAGCTTTCATGATAATTTTCAAAGTAGTAACTGTCACAGATAAAAATACACTATATTGTATCTGATTCGATATTGAATTAACAATTTTATGTTTAATTATATTAATTTCAGATTATAAGTTTGATAACATTTAAATCATACACGTGGAGAACAGCAATTCAACCTTTACAATTACGTATCACTTGAGGACAAACTCATTTCTGTACAATAATTATTTAGTACATGATAAAACTTACCACACGTGTCAGCAATTTTCCGTTACATATTAGTTTTACTGTACGTAACATAGTATTTATTCGAAAATAAATATGATTATAATTAGTTGAAATATCAGTCATTATACTCAAAATCAAAACAGTTATATTTTCATTACTTAATTAAATTGCAAAAAATCATCTTTATAATTCGTAAATTTATGTTCTCCAGTGTTAAAAAAAATCAAATATTACCTTATTCAATAAAACAATAATCTTAATAAAAACAAATGAAATACAAACTGAAAATTCTGCATAATTTGGATATAAAAATAGTATTCCACACCCAAACAATCAATAAATTAAGGAAAAAGAAAAAGGCCGCGTGTCGGTAGCTCATGGGTTCAAGGAAGTTAGAACGAAGCGGACTGGTATATACACAGACAATACTCACGAAATCGAGAACTGGATACTGGTTGGTCTGGTTGACCTTCTCGTCGAGGCTCCTCACGTGGACGACTTCTTTATTTAGTGGTAAAAACTCGCTGACGAGGGGCGATAAGCTCCGGTAGAGGATCCCCAGGGCCGGGAACACCAGGAACTTCAAAATCCCTGAATTCATGGCTATATACCGCGCACACTTGGCTCACTCTCACTTATCTTTCTTATTGTAACGCGAGCCGCGAAATTCGGCACTCTTCGAATGTGAGTGAACCCCAATTTTATATATGTATCTATATATCGTTACAGTTTTGAGCCGCGAGAGCGGACAATGAGGATGGAGAGAAACGGGGATAAGAGAATAGAGCCGGCGGCAATTAAAATAAAGACAAAATCTATAAGTATATTTATACGTGCTCAGCTGAAAAGTCGTTATCTTTATTATAGTCGATGCGGGCGTGAGCGCGCGCGTGTGGCTCTCCTTTATTGCGTAACGCCGGCTTTAAAGCCGACATATCGCCTTACATAGGCAAACTACTTTTCCCGTCGTTTTTGTTAATTTTTTTTCCCCCTTATTCTCGGCAATTGTATATCGATGCGCGCGCGTCGGCGTTGGAAGCCCAATTGTTGCTGGAAGCTCGCTGGTAGTGGGACAGCTGGTGGCTTCTCTCACTCTTTCGGTCTCTCTCTCTCTCTCTCTTTTTCAGAGTACGCTTACACAAAAGACGTCACGACCTTGAAAAATGTTACGTACTTTTTGACGAGTGCACAAATACTGCTCTCTCACGCAGGACTTTCTCTTTTACCGCTGCCTCCTTCTTCATTTGTTCGCTGCCAGCACAGCATCTCAGGACATTATGATAGACGACTCCATAAGCTTTTTTGCTTTGAAAGAATCGCGATTGACTTAGCGCGGATAATTTATGCTTATGATCATATGGACGACGCGGTAATGACTGTTTGATTGACCATTTTATCGATTTACAGTCATGAAAAATGTATGATTCGCGCTTTTACGAACACACACTAGCTGGAGGGAGCAGTGCAACGGAATGAAAGGAGTGCCGCGACTTTGAAATTTACGAATCGAATGTAGACGTGACAATTTGTTAAGGCGGAGCCGATTTAAAATCGATTGTGACAGCTGAGCGGTGGTTTAACATTTTTGTTTATGGTACGTGTATCTATTGCAAATGTATCAGTTAAGCTTGAGTTAAGTTTTTCGATTTTTTTTTAGAAAGTGTATAAAATATTAGGTAGCTGTGTTTACTTTGCAATATATTGAAATAATTATATGATTAATAAACAAAAAATTGAAACCTTTATTTATACAAACATTTAACTTTATTTACGGCTGTAAATTATTCTGAAGATAATATTTGTTTCTAAAAAAACTCAGAATGTATGACACACGCAATTTCTTTAATAATCTTAAATCATTAATTTGAATTTGAAATTCTTTGATTGACATTTAATGCTTCTTCAAAGTAATTTTCAAGAGAATTGCAAAGGAATTTGCATAAAATATTTAAACATTAAAAAACGCATTCTAAAAGGAATGTTAACAAATTTTATTCAGTTCTTAAGCAACAAATATGTTTTCACAATTACTTACTAAAAGTGTTAAATTCTGATAAATGTTAGAAATGATTGACTCAAAATTTATTAGATTGAAGTTAATAGCCAAATTAAATAATAATAATTTAATTTCCTCAAAAAATTTCACGTATTTAAAATTATATACATTACTAATTTTTAAATAAGAATAAAAATCTTTAACTAAATTCCTAAGATATTATAAAATTACTGATATTTTACTTTAGCTTAGAGAGGGTTATCATTTGATCATCTATTTACTAACCGCTTTTTAAATAATTTTGTTCGATAAAGTGTCAAAGTTTCTGCTCTTAAGTTTTGTTTTATTAATATAATAAGAAATTCATTTTAATTTTTTATTTGCAGAAAATCCTGTGACGTTTTCACCTGACAAAAACAAGCCATTTTTTTCTTATAGAATTTGAAATATTTAGACTAGTCAATCGAATAATTATTTAAATTCGAATATTTAATCCAAAAATAATAAAAAGTATTTAGTAAATACAGTTTTGTAAATTATATTTAATGTCTTTGGTTAAATAAATATTCCTGAAAAATTAAAAAACTTGTTGTTCTTATAAACGAATATTAACTGAATGAAGTTTCTTATTATTGCAAAGTTGCGTTTCCTGACCTACCTCTACGCAACTGTACGACGCAAATTTTTATTTGCAAGATAAGTGAAATTCCTGAGTGCTGAGTTAAAATAAAAGTTTTAAGATCAAACATATTTTGCCTTTTTTCGATGTAAGTAAAAATGACAAATGTACGCATTATTTGAAATATTGATGTTATAATAAGGTCTGCTCCAATTTCGAATATTTAATCATAAATTTCTGTGATGAAATGAATATAGAAAACTACGTAATATCTATTAATAATCTACAAAAAAATGAACTTCTACAAATTTAGTAAATAAATTAAATGATTAATTAATTAATAATATGAGTAATTTTGATTATTGTATGAAATAAGCTATTTATTTGCTCAAATAAACAAATTAAAATCAATTAGATAATACTGACCTTGTTTTTAAGCTACTAAAGCAACATTAAATATAGTTGTTTACTGTTTATTTTAAAATTTTTACATTGTTATCGGTAATAATTTTATAGTAAGACAATGAACATTCTAACCATATGGTGTGACATATGTAGTATACGTATGTGACACGGTAAACATTCTTAATATATAAATAAAATCATCTGCGTAAAATCTACGGGATTTATTAGTGAGAAAAATTTTAATACAAAAAACAACAAACCTAATAAAATTCTCTATTTTTATCTATCGGGCATTTCCTTTTGAAGTATGCATTTGGAAAAATATTTTTACTGGTGGGTGTATCATTGATTATAATGATATTATTTAAAACTCGGTGTTTGACGTATTTTATAATTTACCTAAATGGCTTGTACATAGTTTTCAAAGATTTCTAATTATTTACATGAATATTATTTTTATATCATAGAAATATGAAATTTAATAAAATCTATTGTGCGTTTTAAAATAAAAAAATAAAATAAGTTTTAAAAAGTTTTTAATTTTATTATTTCTTTTTAATACCTAGTTATGTTAATTCATACCAAAAAACGTTTTAATTTAAAATTTGATATATCATTTTTTGAAGACCTGCTTAAAAAAATTGGCATCAAACTGACATTGACAAAATTCTGTCTTTGTCGAAGATCCATGTCATCGTACACGTCCCGCTCGTTGTTTCTATTTGCTCAGTTCAAACGTACATCCAGAAATTCGCGAAAAAAAGACCAGCATAGTACCTGGCAAAATCCCCGAAAGCCTAAACCCTAAAGCTGAGCGCCGCACCCTCGCCTCTTCGCGTGCAGTACACACTAAAATCGAAAACGCTCTAACGCCCGCGTTGCCGAAAAACAGAGAGTCCCACAGGGAGACAACCTGCCAAATACCGAGCTCTTCAGTTTTGACGAGTCGCTCTCGCGTGAAATATACGTACGTTATACACGCCTAGTGCGATTGTCACATACTCGCTGTCTCTTGGCGAACGTGATATTTACGAGGAAGTCTACACGCAGTGCAGCATCTCGACTCTGGATTTTTTTTTATCGCATTGAAAACATCGCCGTGTCATATTTGTTTCCTTAGTCTTTTTCGGCAAAAGCTACTGTAATTACCGATATGATATATAGTAAATACAGTTTCAAAAGTTTATAGACAAATAGAAGAGATAGATTTTATATATAGGATTTTTTAATGTCAAAAATATTGATAAATTGAAAAATTAGAAAAGAAAGTTAATCAAAAGATTTCACCTTATCACTTAAAAATATTGTATGTGTATTATATGTTAAAATGCTTATGTTATACTTAAAAAATTTAAGACCTAAATTCTTGAAATTTTTAATTTAAAAAAAAAGAGAGTAATATAATCTATTTCGTCAAAACTAAATAATATGGTCAGTAGTATCAGAATTAAATTAGTCAGACATTAACAATTTTCTAATATTATGACATAATATTTTAATTATATTTATAATCTAAATCAATCTAAATATGTTTCGTACTTGTTTATTTTAAATAATAATAATATCATTTATAATATTTACAAAGTATAATGTAGACTCTGATCCATTCTATTGAATATATATATATAGACATACATGCACATACCCGAAAATTCAAACTGCTGTTTGCATACAGCCTATACAATTATTTCTAATAAAATGGATCTCTATCATTCATGAGAATTGATTTATCATTAAAAAGTTTTCATTTCATTTATTTCCATGAAAAGTCCAAATGCTTCGATTAAAAAATTTTGTTTTTCTTAAAAGACAACTTTTTGGCTAAACTATTCACAAAATTGAAATTATAATTGAAATTAATTTTATAACTTTTTGATATTTTATTTATATAATTTTTACACCGGTTTAGAAAAATACGTTTTTCGCTAAACACAAATAATTTGATTTACAAGAGTCTTATCTTATGACTTAAGAAAGAAAATAAAACAAAAATACACTGTAATTTGCTTTTTTTTTTAAAACAGTTTCTACAACATAAATAATTTGGTTCTCAAGCGCCTTATCTTAAATTTTAAGAAAGAAAATAAAATTTGAGGAAACAAGTTGCATAAATGTCAAATCTGCATACTTACGTAGTGTTCAGCATAATTAAAAACTCGTATAGATTTTGTTTAACTTTATTCTTCTTAAAATGAGCTGGATATTATTTCTTATTATTAAAGACTAGGATAATTGCCCCACAGAATTTTGATTTTGTAAAAATATGTTTGTAGATTTTTTTATTATGATTTTTACACGGTTGAAATCTTGTAAGTTTAATGAAGGGAAATGTGTCAAACGAAAAGGTTCAGTATTAATTTGCTGTTATTAATATTTAATTAATGTATTTGATTATTAGTAATACAAATTAAAATTTTAGTAATATCAGCAATTGACTGCTTCCTTAGACTTTTCGTTCAAAGTCACTCAGCATGAGTGGCGCTGAGCTGTATAATTGCGCGCATGCGACTACCACTTTTTGCAATATTATA
The DNA here is from genome assembly GCA_030522685.1 of Eupelmus azureus. Classification (NCBI taxonomy): domain Eukaryota; kingdom Metazoa; phylum Arthropoda; class Insecta; order Hymenoptera; family Eupelmidae; genus Eupelmus; species Eupelmus azureus. Next base: position 2,070 of record JAPYZA010001553.1, on the reverse strand, counting down.
AAGATTAATTATACATAATCCAACATAACGAAAGTCCTCTTAATGTTTATAATGTTTTGTTCGTACTTGAATGGTGCAATAATAAATTATGCCTATATATAATATGACTCAAAAATCTATAGATATATCTAAAGAAAATACCTTTTCATAATTAAACAATTACAACTAGTTCTCCTTTTTAAAACAACCGTTTTTTATTACGATAAGTTGATTTTGACGAGAAGCAAACAGCTAACATGGTTATTACATCAATATTTTTACTTATCTACATAAATAGATGAGATGATGAGAAAATGATGATTCAAAGTTAACATTTCGGTTATATTCACAGTACATATGTTTTACAAACCTTTATGCAGTCAAATCTGCTGTAACCATGTTAATTTTACATTTCTTTAAAACACAGAATGAAAAATGAAAATGATATTCTACTGAGAAATCTCAACTGAGATGCTATGTCGAAATAACATGTGAGATATTAGCTTTCGTGATTTTTCCGTTTAACTGGATTAGTCGTAAAAAACATTTTTCGCTCTTTGTGATTTAATAATTTTGTTGTACTCAGAAGGTTCAGCTTATTTCACGGCTAAATCAACAACTGAAAGTAAACTTAATTTAAAGGAACAAAGTGTTCTTTGCATAACTAGTAAAATTCAACGGCAAATTTTTAAAATATAAAGTTTTGATGTATAAATTAAATGATTTTTTGTACAATTAATGAAAAATGCAGTCTACGTATTTGTTGAAAAAACAGTAATATATTTCTGAAGTAAAACAAGATAAAATATTTTTTAAATTAAAACTGATAATAACTTAAATTACATATTTACACATATATACAAACGACTATTTTAAGATACATTTTACAATCACAAGCCTTACGTCATAAAATAGTCTAAGTTATAATTTCTTTTATATGTAGAAAAATATCCTTACTAACTCAGCAAATAGTAACAATGGTGTTTGTACAATATAAATATAAAGTTTATGGTTACACAAGCACTCAATGGCAAATGATAAAATCCTAAGCATTGAAACATTCACTATTTAGTAGGTATAAATAAATATGAGTTTCATTATGTTGTTGTATAATAAACTATTTACATCTTTCGACCAAAGAATGTCCAAATGATTAAAATTCTCATGCGGTATTTTCTCCATCGCAATGATATTTGGTAAATATTTTTGCAGCAGGTACTGATCCTTAAAAAAAAAAATTCGTTTTAGATCACATAATAACAAAATTTTGTTAAATCATTTTTAAAATATTATTATTAGAGATGTGCGGATACTTGAGAAATCGAGGTACCTGTGGTAAGACCCGACCAGAGAGGTTAGGGTCGGGTCGAATAGCCCGAAATTATCGGGCATGCCTATAATTTTCGGACTGTTTGAAATTATCGTGCATATTATAAAATAATATTAAAATTAATGATAAACTAAAATAACATGTATATCCGCGCAACCCTTTTATTATGAGTACTTCAATTATCAAAAGTAGCCGGAAAAAATTCGTACAGCTCGACAATTTTTCTGGTATCAAAAAATCCGACTCGGTAGCTGTTATATTCGATCAGTTTTATGTTTTTGATATACCAGCACAACTCCAATTATTATACAGTCAAAGATTCTTTGCACAGAATAAACAAATTACTATCGTACCTTGGGATCTGCAAAATAATCATGATTTCCAAAAAATAGAGCAACCGGCGCAGTCACGCGCTTCAGATCATAGTTTGGCGGTGTGTTGCTCGAATATTTTGCGTAATTAATTACAGGGCCATAATCATAAGCTCGAAATTCACCAGAAATAATATTTTGAAGGTAGTGCATAAATGACTTAAATGAACTGCCCGCTGGAAAATGTGACAAGATCGTTGGAAAAGCAGTCTGAAAAAAATTCGTATTATGTGTTATTGGTGAGATTAATTTTAATTTTTATGTTACCGATTGGATTTCTGATCATTTTTTGTTTCAAATCATAACCAGAAGTTTAATAATTAAAATGTGCTTATCCAAAATTATGAAATATAATAATATTAAAAGATAAAAAGAAATATTCTTTGTAAA
>JAPYZA010001551.1:0-20454 GCA_030522685.1 Eupelmus azureus | reverse complement strand
TCCTGCAAAAGTGTGATAAATATGAAATATTTAAATAGCTTTAATACATTATATTATATTATCAATAACACTCTCGCATGACATCACACTCAAAGAACCGTATATTATCTTTCCTTTACAGTGATCGAACAAGAAGTTTCTCAAATTGCGATGATAAATAAAATTATCAAACTGACGATGAATTTAATGTTTATACAAATCGCGTAGATTTTAAATTAAATCATACGAAAATTAAAGTGTATAAATAATTTATAATCTATATTTTCATTATGTCACAATTGTACAATGGTCTCTATGAAATAAACTATTCTAGCTCTAAGCAACGTGACTCTATTTACTTCATTGACTGTGTCACTAACTACATTATGTATTGCCCTTTCAACTGTCATGAAAGTTATATAACTTTTGTATTTAATTATGTAATAATAAATTTTCTATATTTATTAAATTATTAAAACTAAATCATTTTCGTACATTACTAAGTTTTACGTAATGTGCATAAGTATAATATTACTTTTCTTAATTGTAAAACGAAGTAATTAGGTAATACATCTACTAAAACAAGATTAAACAACTTTGAACATGAAGTCTTACACGAACAATGTTGTGAGACTAATCGAAAAAATATTAATAACATTGTTATTTGAGAAGAGATTTGTTTGGTTTCTAGTTTATGTAAAGTTCCAAATTGCTTATGGATAAGTTACCCATTAGATTTTGAGCGCTTACTAAGTGAATTGCCCCTGAAATTAATATTCTCCCTAACTGCCCTGCATAAATTTTCACTAAAATAATAAGCATTATTATACAAAAGATGATATTATGCTAGGAATAACTTATTGATAGCAGATTTTACTTATTGACGAAAATATGTATTGATTTCAGAAAAATAATAATAATATTTCAAATTCATGTTCTATAAATTCAGACAAAATTCTTGCTGTAAATACCCAAAAAATAACTAAAAAATATTGTAGCTTTTGCATTTTACTCTAAATGATTGTCATCAATATTAGAATTTTTTGTAATGTTTGTTGCAAGTAAACTTCTATTAAAGTAGTAGATAAAATTAAACCAATAGTTTTATTTTAACAATATTTTATCGTTTATTCAATAAGAAAATACTTATTATTTATTATTACTATGTTAAGATACTTATAAGTATTCTTTTAATAGCAAAGAAATTGTGCATTTGACTAAAATTTTATTTTTATTGGTAAATTCTGGTAACTGTGGCCCAGAGAATTTGTCTCAGTGTATGTCACGTATTTTAGTAAAAAAAAAATCAAAATTTAGCGACATTTCAAATGGAATATAATTATAAATTATTACTCAACAAATTAATGCTAATAAAAGTACTTCCTATACCTATATCAATAAAAAAAATGTTATCTGAATGACCATCTTTTAGAGAAATAAATACCTGTCCGTGCACTGCAACTGAATGTAAACTAGGAATGGTAAGGAGAAGGATAGTGACAGCAACTGCATATATTTGAACAATGCGCGAATTATTGCAGGCTAACTCTCTTACCTGGGGATAGTTGACTGGACGCGTTACCGCCAGATACCTGTCAAGGCTTATTGCACAGAGATTCAGAATCGAGGCCGTACACATCCACACGTCCACTGCTAGCCATATAGAACACCAGATATCCCCGAAGATCCACACCTGCCGAGGGAATTTCAACATAAATGGTTACTAAATGAGCTTTGCATATTGTTAACGATAATATATTGCATTTAACAGTGATGTATGATAATAAGCATAAACAGATACTGATATTTTTATTGTCAACTGGATATCTTTCTTGTAATTACTTTTTGCCACTTTATTTTTTATTCCTTTTGTTTAATTATATAAAAAATAAATTTTAATATTTTCTAAAAATTTTTAAAAAATATTAATTCGAATATTTTATTATTATTTAAATCGTAATATGAATGACCTAATAATTATCATAAATTTTATTTATAATAAAATTAAAAAATTTTCAAAATTTTATTTGAAATGTATTGTAACTTTAATTAAAATTTTATTTTCCAACTCGTTCACTAATATTAATTATTTGAACTAGTATACTTTATTAAATTACAACTTAATTCTGATAACTTTCTCTTTGTCGTTAATCATGTATCCTATTAAACAATTTACTTTGACTGAAATAAACATCAATTTGCCTTATTAAACTTGTATTGAATATCAAGGGGTTGTTTGTTATCAAACAGTGGATTTTCTATAATATCTAGGGCTCAGTGTGAAAATGAGCTATAAATCTATTTTGAAAAATGGTTTTATTTTTTAACAATGAAAGGTCTATATTTTTGAAATTTTAACATTGCAGACTTGGATTTTGTACTGACTGACCACTGTTTATGTATACATTTTCTCAAGAACATTTAAGGGCTTTACAATGCAAATTTAAAGATCTTTGAATATATATTTATAACTTTTTTGCTAAATTTACTGGTGTAACTTCAATTTGGTGACCACTTTATTTAGTTATAAAAAATTGTTAATATAATATTATGAAATTTCGCCACTACGAACTCACACTAGTGCTCCGTTTGAGAATTAACGAGCTAACTACCACCTTAATCTAATTTGCTAGATTTGGCTTTGTTCGTTAGCTTTTTTATCAAATAATATATTTAATACAAATTAAACTTCTTTTGTATATTAATTCAATTATAGATATTTCAAATGCTTTATTTCAATTCATATTGATTTTATGATGTAAGCATTCGGAATTTTATATAATGAACAGTCCTTCTCAACTTATACATTGTTGTAAGCTTTTAATACAGTTTCTGTACTCGATAAATGTGAATATTTTACATATAGTTGGATAACTAACGATAAATTCGTATACTTTACAAATGTTTCAATAACTAACATTTATAAAATTAACTTGAATGAGCAACAAGAATATACAAATTATACGAGAACAAAAGTTATTTGTTTCCTGATTGCAAGATATAAAACACCAGATTATAACGTTCCAAGAAAGTGCTTTGCTCATACGTGTTTCTGTACTTTATTATCTGCTAGGACCACCCACTCGCTTGCTTCTTTCAACTTGCAATGAGTTCGCAAGTGACTCTAGCTGACAATAAAATAAAAATACACAGAAACGTGTATCAGTTTCATGAACCGATATAATGTAGTGTTTTATTTCCTGTAGTTGCAAATTGAATATTTAAATTTCTGCCAGGTACGATGAAATAAGTGGGGAGAGTGGGCTACTTGACTGGAGTTCTGTTACATGTAATGAACTATTTCGTAGTAGAATTTTGGTAATATTTAATAATCTGGAGGTAAGACAGCACTATCAACATATATGTATAATGATTGTCAGGTATAATGTAAAGGACGGAGTTCCGATAATTCTTTTATTTAAATTATGAACGATGTTTATTAATTAAAACACGCTTTTCGAAAATTATAAAATAATATACATATTTAAAGCAAAGAAATATTTTAAAGCGAAAAAAAAATAATCAGAAACTATATCCTTTACGTTAAACCCAAATTTTCGCGTCAGAAATAAATAAAATAATAAATTAATACCTCACCTAGCTCTATACTTCTTTACATTAAGCCTCTAGGGAGCAAAAAAGTTTGTTAACCCAAAGCACATGTATATTATAGGTACCACTAGAGCCAAAGGCGAGGATACCAAATTCGTACACATGGGGTGACCCCCTTTTGCTCTGAGAAACCTACATTATTTTTCGTCATTAGTCCCTCAAATTATCACTTTTCTGTTTCTGAGCCGGAAGTAAAAGTGGCACTTTCTACCCGTTGTGGCAAAAAAATTATATACAACTCTCATTACTCGCAAACATAATATAATATTTTAGTTTACTTCCAAAGTGAGTAATATATTTATTTAGATCTTGTATGCAGTTAGATTTTATATCATATTATATTATCTCTTTTCCGTTTACCTATTATGTTATCATATTAATTTGATAAATCCATTGCGCAATCTATTGTCAAAAAACTATATTTATCCACTTAGTTTCCTGCTCGGTATATGTTCCCCCAGTAAATATTATGAATAGCAAACAAATGCGCGCCCAAGCTTCGGCTTTTTAAAGATTTTGACTCTAAATCAATCAGATAGTTATGTTAGTCTGTACAATTTGCCATTGAATTTACTACATAAAAATTTTCACGATCCGCTAGGCATAGCTACTGCTTTTATTTCTCTGACAAACGGTCACCGCTCTACTTATTTCGAATTAATTTTTGTAGATAATAGAAAAATGTTGTAAGAATATTGTCATTCAAAAACCGGTGGCGTAAAAATCAAGCGGACAAGAATACTTTAAAATAGTTGCGCCGTATCAAGTGGAAAATTAAGTGCAGATGACGATAATATTATGATAAACTCACTTTCGTTACTATCCTCTTATTTTTTTATTTTTTTATTTTTTATTTTTATTTATCGAAATTTTTTCTCAATGCGAGAAAATGGCCCAAGCATATTGATGATCAGAGACATTCTGAAAGTCACGATTGTTCTTCCGTTAAAAGACGACAGATCATCTTAATACTTATCATCTTTCAGCAGCATTTGGAGATCCCAGAATTGCTCACTACTATAGTTCTCACCACCATATTGCGACGGAAGAAACAACTCATCTAAAAAACGGTGAACGTTTCTCGCACTCAAGAAAAGACGGTAGCTTCGAACGAACTGATTATGACCCGAGAGGCGCGTCAAAGGGAGAAAAAAGGTGAAAGATCTGACGAAAAACCAAATCGAAAACGCAAATCATAAAACCAGTCTGAGCAGGTCAACCCGGATGATAACATCGAACTTGTTGTGGGACGATACTTTTAGGTATGCGGTTGACGGAATTCCTATTTAGAATAGGGTTATTGATAAATGGGCAAACATTTTGTAGCTTGGACTACCAAAAGAGGTAAAAGAAAATAGTAAGCAAAAGGTAGCTTCAGTGGTGGGTATCGTATCAAGCGAGAGTCCTAAAGGAGGTTTAAATTTTCTTAGTAAAATTTTGTTCCATAAGTAAACTGTTTTAAATGTTAAAAAATAATATGTTTAATAATTTGTGAGTACACATATAAAAATTCTTTCGCTAATACAAAAATCAGCTGATTGTAAGCATGCGCTGAAGTGAGTTTTCATCGTTTATTATTAATAACTTTTTTATACGTTCTCTATGGCGTATATTTAATCACAGTATTGAATTCCACGTGCAAAAATTTTCAGTTATATACTTGGTTTGTTAGGAATTATTATTTTAAAAGCTATACTAAATGGTGATAAGTTTTTTTACGTTTACTTTTTCAATAATTTTGTTGGTAACCCTAAATTTCCTTTGCATAAATGAAAAACTTAAAATTTGGAGCATTTCTGTCAAATTATACGGATACGGTATATTTATTAAAAAGTCGCTGGAACGCCTTACTTTGAGGAATGTGTGTGTGTGTGTGTGTATGCGTGTGCGTGGGCGTGTGCGTGTGCGCGTGTGTGCGCATGCGTGCGTGTGTGCGGGCGTGCGTGTGCGTGTGTGTGTGTGTGTGTGTGGATGTGTGTGTGTGTATGTTCATATAGGCTTGTGCGTATGTACATTTGAATACGTGTACTTATTCTTGTATGCATTTATAGACGTGTGCTTGTTCATGTGGGTGTCTAGGTGTGATTTAGCGATCATGCGTATGGTGTTGCATTTATATTCATACCCGCGTTTGTATACGTATAGCTGCATATTTATATGAATGCGCTTGCATGTTTGTGCTGGATAAATGTGTGTGCTTGCGAGTGTGTTTATACGTGTGCCTATGTGTGGAAGTGTATGTGTGTATTTTTATACATGCGCGAGTGAGTATGCGTGCTTGCATATATTTGTATGGGTGTGCTTGTGTGTGTATGCGTGTGTAATTATATATTTATGCTTGCGCGTGTGTGTATGTGTTTTTGAGTATGTGTGTGTGTGTGTGTGTGTGTGTGTGTGTGTAACAGTACATTTTTGTATGTGTCGTGTCTATGCGTGCCTGCAATATTTAGGTGTATGTGTGCATTTCAGCATTGAGTGTGCGTGTACTTCTAGATGAATGTGCATGGATAAGTTATGTGCTATACGTGTGTACGCTAGTATTTGCGTGTGTAATTAATTTCCATGTGATCTGGGAAATTTTTTACTTTTGCTCCCTAGGTGCGTAATGTACTATTAATGTATATTTATATTTTAAATAGGCTATTACTTTGTGGTTTTATCACATTGTTTATTTAGATTACCATGATTGATGATCCAGGGTGGAAAAACGTTAAAGTTATTATCAGTTTAAAAAGCACTTGTATTTGCATTTCCACGTGGAACCAGGAGTGTATGGCCATCCTATTTACTTAAAAGATTTTCCTTTCAATTTCATTCAAGATTTTTAATTTAAGACGAGATACTCTGTAATGCAGAATAGATTTTATTATAATTTTTTTAAGTTTTATATTTAAGGGCGTAAACTGGGATTTTTTTAGACCGAGTATGAAATTTGCAGAACAAGTCGAAGATGAGCAAGCACGAGACGAAGGCGAGTTAAGATGTGAATAAAGCACTATATGCAACTCGGGAGTAAACCTCGAATAGCAAACCCACCCTCGCAAATAATCTCCGACTTATTTATTTGTTGTATAACGTACTATTATGTACCTAATATTATTTTAAATTCTAAGATATACTTCAGAATCATCAAAACTTCAGTCTAGCAGATCTTTGTATTATGTCTGACCACTGTATACTTGCTTATTAAGCATATCACAATGCAAAACGAAATTTTCAGCTGAACAGGCTTAGTATTACTACGCAGGTGCTTTGAAAACGATTGCTTTCGGTGTTTTTATGATGGATGAAAAGATTAGAGAAACTACAGGATATATGCATGATGCGATTACAACTTTATTGTGCACAGTGTAACAAATGTTATCTTTTACTCAAGACACCGATGATATACAATGGTCAAAACTTGTAGAGATACTTTCGTCTAAGGTGCGAGAAACTCCGCCAATGATTTACCAACCAACTGTTACAATTTATACTAATACTAGCTATTGCTAAACCAAACAATAATTCAGTTAAACCAAATGCAGCTGATTACCTTTGCCCCTTGCACATTTGAAATTGCTTTGGCTATTTGATAATGATGCGTGCAGAATAAATAATGAAAATTCAGTGGAAAATGAAGAAAGTTATGGATCTTAACCAATAAACTAAAATCCAACTTTCTTTTCTAAAAAATGAATGTTTGAAATTCTTTTTCAATCTCTTTAAACACAACGTTTGACACTTTTCGATATGCTTGATAAACCGGATGCACAAGATTGTAAATGAACAATAAATCTCGTATTTCACGCACAACTACGCATTCTATGATGTTCATTTTTTAAAATAAAAAATTGAATTTTTAAGCAACATTTTAACATTTGGACAATAACAAATTTATCTTACAATTATTTTTTTATTTGGCATATATTATAGCAAAAAAAAAAGACAAAAGATGTAACTGGATACAACAATTCTATGCATTTTCAAAACGTTTCGACCAATAGGTTTTGCAAAACTTAAGGAGGATGCCCGTTACGACTGAAAACGGCATTGCGTGTAATATAATATCATTAAAATGAAATTGCACTGCAACGTGCAGTGGGGAATTGGGCCTGAAGGTTTTATGTGGAAAATAAAGGCATTTATGTCGGTTTGGGCCATCATGCAATGGTTTATAAAGAATCTTGTGCAAAAAAACTCCATACGCAGGTAAATTTACACATGTATTTTAAATATTAAAATTAAGTTTAAAAAAGGATTACTCGTTTGTTATAACCATTATCAAATTGTCGAATAGCTATAAAAATCTGCACAAAAATAAAATAACAAAATAATTATGAAAAGCTATAAAAAATTAAGAATAACTATAAAAAAACTATAAAAACTTCAAGAATAATAATGAAAAACTGTAAAATTTTATGAAACTTTACGAAATTTGTTCCATTTTTGTGAGATTTTCATAGTTTTTCATAGTTCGTCATAGATTTTTCATGGACTACTTATTTTTCTGTCAAGGTAAAATCAGTAAAAAATTTATTTAGAGGTTAAGAAATCTCACATAATTATAATATGAAATAAATTCTAATAAATTAGTTCCATTTTTCAATTTCACAATATGTGTTATCATTTAATATAATAAATAAGACGTTTTCTTGTACTTTAATTTTTTTTAACTTTTATCAAGAACTATTATCTGATCACGAATTTGGTAGAAACAATGATATTGAAATTTATTTTAGTTTAAAAATTATTCGAATAAAATATTCAAAATGTAAATATGTAGAATTAAATATTTCAATTTTATTAATAATATATTAAATTCTTTTTCCTTCGACTTCTAATTTATTTAAATCTACATAAAAGTATATAAATGAAGTAAATATTCATTAGCACTTTTTTTTACTTTATGCACGTCGCCTTCTGAATATTCATGTAAAGACAAGCTGCGCTCCTCTTCATAATAGTTCATAACATATAATTTTCTGCAAATCTAGTTAACCGCACCGTTATATATGCTTGGCGGAATTCTCAAGTACTTAGCTGTGTTATTCTTTGAATAAATCAAAGGTATCTATATTGTACAATACTTATGTATCGAAATTTGTGAAACAAAAGCATATTTTATAAGCTCATTTTAAAAATAAGGAGAAAAGTATTAGTTTATAATTTGAAGTGCTTTAACAATATCTCAAAATTCAATATCTATTAACTCAGAGCATTTTTCTAAATATTCCAGAGAATGATAAATTGTAATAACTTTATTGGGATTTACCAAGTATTATGATAAAGGTGAAGGCTCGCAAAGACGAAGTATTTAAGAGAATTTCGTTATTTAGTATCGAAATCAGCATTTTCCAGACTGTCAATAGTTTCCTATTAGTCCTTTAGAGAAAATTATTGTTTGAACGTGAATGCTATAATGAAAAGACATAAATCTTTGAGTAAAAATATACAAACAATTTTCTAATTTGAAAACTAAGTTTTGTGCAGCTTTGATCTGTTTTTGATTGAAATATAATAGAATTCAACGTATTCAAACATTTCAATATAAACTTGCCACAGATACTATATGAAAGATATATATCAGAATAAAATAATAAGTCAACTCGTACGTTTTACTAGTTTGCAGTAAGGAAAAGGAGTATATATCTTAAAGTAATGACTTCAAGTATGCATTTCAACATGAAAATGTGAACTTCTTAGAATCATGAAAAATGGTTATATTATTTACCGTGGGAAGTCACAGATATGTTGCAATAAATCAATGCAAGGCAGCCTTACATCAGAACCTATAAAATTAGCTCAGTATTAAATTTTATCTCTGTCTTATCAATCGGAAATACCAGTAAAAAAGTGAAATCTGAATATCTCAAAGATAAGAGAAAATGCAAATATATTTTTCTACATATCATACTGTACAATTGTTAATTTATTGGGAAAGTCCGTGATCTATATAGAACGGATTTTAATCATCTCAACATACCTAAGACTGTAACTCAACCTTCATTCTTTGTTAGGCCGGATAATCACATATCTTATCAACATTAACGAAAAATATTGCACTAACAAAACAATAACCCACCCGGTACAAATAAAAACCCACTTTCCACGGACCCATCCTTATCCCCCTAAAGAAAAAAACCAGCAAAAAATCAACAATCTCTGAACGAACCTTGTAGACCTCCCAGGTGGCGCTGAACGGCAGCACCGCAACGCCGACCATGAGATCAGCCACCGCCAGGCTGACGATGAACATATTGGTGACGTTCCTGAGCTTGATGCTATTGTAGACGGCGGCGATAACCAGCACGTTGCCGAGCACCACCATGACGTTGATCAGGCTGAGCACGGCCAGGGTGACCACGATACCAGGTCCCGACCACTGGGCGTTCGTGTACAACGCGTTGCATGCGCTCTCGTTGTATTCCCGCATCTTACGGGGGCACAACCACAATCCGCGCGCACAAGCTCACCAGGCTCTTCCTCGCGACGCGAATCGCCTCATTTCCGGCCCGCTTGTGCGAAGAAAGTGCGGCTTTCACTGCGGGGCACAGACAATCGCGCGCACACACATACACTGGCGCACAAACAGCACAGAGGCTCTGCTTCACTTGTGTACAGATGCACAACGCTACACTCGCGCGGAGCACTGACGATTCGGGCTAACAACGAGGGACAGAGAGAGAGGAACGAGAGACAGACGGATAGACACTTACACAGCGAGAGGTAAAAAGCCGCCTCGAGCGGTAACAATGACGGGGTAAGTAGGCGAGGAGGGCTGCGGTATTGAAAGAGAGAGAGAGGGAGCAGTTCAGCAGCTTCTTTCCCAAGTACTCTCCCGACGCGTGTCTCGCTCTCTCTTTCCTCGGCTCGATTTCTTTCTTCTCCTTTCCTTTTTTTTACGTATACATCGAACTTCTCCTTCACCTACATGCGCGACTCCGCCGGGCTGCGCTATCGAACTTTTGACGGATTCCTCCGGCAGTCGTCTCAAAGCTGCAAGCAGTCTCCAACTCTCTCTCGAAGCTCGTTACGAATCCCGCGGCTTTTGTTTATTTACCAACGAGCTGCCGAGCTCGTACGCAAATTACCGCGCTCACGCTCCCTCTCTCTCTCTCTTCTCGTCCGTGACTCTCGATTTTTCGGGGCCACGTGGCAGCAAGACCTTGGACGCGCTTAACTTTAGAGACGCCGCGACGAATCTCTCTTTCCGATTTCTAAATATATAAAAGCGCCGGCCTTTCTTTTTTACTCCTCTTTTATCACCTCGACCCGGCAGCCGTTTTCTCCCCTCCCCTCCTCGCGATCTCTCTCTTTCAGTCTTAAAAGCTCTCGGTTTTTATCGTCTTACTTATTATCGCGCCTCGTTACTCTACAGTTTCGCGTCGGCGATTATTTTTTACGCGCCTCGCCGATAACTCCGGCACGCGCAGCGAAGCCAGCAAAACGGAGAAAACAATCACAGCCGCGACGCGTGTACACACACACAGCCTGCACTGCAACACTTGCACACACCACCTGTTTGCTCGCCCTTATCGCGCACGCACTAAACACACGAGCTTTTAGAAGCCGGCGCGCGTGCCGATCGAGCTTAGCCCAGTCTCCAGGCGCTCCGCTGAGCGGCGCTTGCGCCGATTGAAGACGAGCAGGAGTAGCCGGCCGCCAGCGGGGCCGAGTGTGCGATTACTGCTTCTTCTGTCGGTTGTACCAGCCGTGCCGCTGCTGCTGCTGCTGCTGACGAGTCGACGTTCGCGAATCTTCTTCCTCTCGCCCTCCTCCATCTTGCGAGGCCCTGCAAGCAGAAAGAAGAGGGTTTAGTTGCGATGTTGTGTTTATGAAGAGATAATTGAGCTGAGTTGGGTGATTACGCGTTTGGGGGGGTGTTACGTAAACAGGGAGGAGGAAGTGCGGGGGGCTGGCTCGCTGCCAAAATGCGAGCGCTGGAGAGATATAAGTTTGCTGCCGAATGCTGATACGATATTGAGATAGTCGCGCGGCTGGCTTTCGGAGTAGCGTAATGTTGTTTCAATATTGTCCTGCTGGGATGGTGATAGCGTTTGTTTGAGTGTAGTAAAGCGGGATGGAAATTGTTGTTTATGTAGTAAGGTAATTATGTGTTGTATAATTGGGTAGATGGGCTCGGAGAGTGTTTTCAAAAGAAAACATTACAGCTCGGTGTTGTCGGGAGGATAAAAACGCAGTTGATGCAGTAAGCGAGTATTGTATTCACTAATTAGGATGGGGCGATTGATATTGATACTAAAATGAAGCCAATATACCGTCTGTTACTTGCAACAATTGTTGATTAAATCTCGATGGAAAGTCATGAAATGTGAGCCGTTGAACGAATGGCATTTGATTAATGTTTCGGGAATCGATCCATCATTTTCACAGAAATGCCTGATATTCAAATAATTGCGTAACAGACCCAATAATGTTTATCGCTCATTACTTTGATCAATGAATTGTAAACTGTTGCTGAAAGCAAAATTTATTTCTTTTTACCTTCTTGCTGGATTTTTAAATAACTGAAAAAGATCGATTTCATGCGATTACATGAAACAAAATTAGATAAAAATAATTATTACTTTTATTATCACAGTACAATTTAATTTCAAAAATATTAAATCCTAAAGTTTTCTTAAAACAAAGTTTCTCCCTACGCTGTAATAATAATTCTTTTAGCCCAGTTCCAACACGATTGACCAATTAGCCCAATGCAAGCAGCATTTCATGATAAGATCAAACATTCAGTTTACGTATAGTCACAGCGAATGGAACTCCTTTATACTCCCCAATCGATATTTCACGAATATAAATACAAAAAAGAAAAAGTCCTTATACACCCACGCTCAAACCTCCAACCTCCTTCCCACCCAAACAACGAACCCACCGACGACATCCTGCACCCAAGCCACACCGGCCCTCGTCATAACCCTATAGACCAACGAAAAAAAGCTCCATTATAAGTTCGCGCAATCTGCCTCCCTCGCTACAAAAATAACGAGCGCCCGTAAAGTTTCGCAAACGAATCCAACCTTAGCCCTCTCTCTCTTCCACGAACTACTCTTCCGGCAGGCCAGCGCTATATACTCCGCTCACGGGGCCATTCGTCTGCATGGCGGAGTAAGAGGCTTAAGTAGTCCGGCTCCCGATACGTACGGCCGGGATCCCAAGACGGATTTTCCAATTTCTCGCGCTGCGCTCGGCCCCTTTTGTAAATCTCCCGGCGGAAGAGAGAACGCGCGCGGAGAAAAAGCGACGTTATTGCGCGCGATTCGAGGGAAGTAGCTCGCGCGCGCATAAAAGCCGCCGGGGAAAAGACGCAGTGCGTGCAGGAAAAGCGCGAAAGGAAGCGCATCGGCCGCGGATTTTCGCCTTTCAGTCGGGCGCTTTTAGAGCGGCACTTGCGTGTCCGCTGCACGAGCGTCGGAAAATGGACGAGTTGAGCACCGGAATGAAAGTAATGGGCTGGGAGTGGGGGGGAGCTCGCGCCTTTTTGGCGGGTTGACCAGTGGCCGGCCGGGTAAACAGAGGCGTAAATCGAATGACTTCGGCGAATTATTCAGGAGTTTGCTGTGGTGTGGGATAGTGGCTGGTTTAGGGGGGGGGGGGGGGTTTTGGAGATGATGTTGGGTTTATGAGGAGTGGCGCGTGAGTCAGCCCTTTTTGGAGGGCTGAGATTCCGGGGCTTTTTGGGTCATTGTTGAGATGAATGGAATGCGATGGTAATGTGTAGTTTGCGTTTGTTGGGGGGTTGGGGTGATTGTTGGAAGAAGTATGGGTGCTTTTGTTGCGAGGCGTTTGATTTATTTCTTTTAGTTGCGCTTTGAAAGTTATTCGGATTGTCAGGTTTCTTTGTTCTATTTTTATGCAGTTGTAAAATGTGGGCTTTCTATTTTCGGATTTTTTTCGAGCTTTACTGTCACGCGCGTTTTTAGAAAAGTCCGGGAGATTCTTTTGTTTGGAATGAATGTTGCCGTCATCTTGATTTAATTTCTGACATTCGCTGCTAATCTTACAAAAACATTTTATCATAATATTTATACATAAAATTATTTAAAATATTTTTCGTTTTTGATTTGAATTTTAAAAAGTGCCATTTTCAAATATATCTACTTCGCGTAGAATAAAATGGATATATTAGATAAAAATAGCTACATTTTATTAATACCCACAAACATCAAATTCAGGAATCGACTTCGAAATCAAAAATTATTTCTTCCAAGCGGTCAAAACATTCGTCAAACCATCCATCACCACCTTCCTCCTCCCAGTCCCCTCGAAAAAACACCTAAAATTCAAATTTATCAAGACGTCGACGAAAAAGCCTATTACGTCACACATACAAACCCAGCCAGCACTATACCTTATCTAAATCCCTCAGCACGTCACGATTAAAATAAGCACCCTCGTCAATACCGTATTCACTCCAATTCGCAACCTTGAAAAATTCGACACATACACTCGTGCAAATCGGAATCCAATAAACCCGCAGCGTTAAAGAAACAGCGCGCCCCTAATTATCCTCGAAAATCGCTGCGCTCGATAATCTAGGCCCGATAAAATCAGCTGGCACGCCACGCGTGCGTTAGAACAGCGGGGGTGTATCGCGTAAACGATTATCTCGTTAATTGTTTAAACCAGTTAACTGATGTAGGGACACATGGGGAGGGGGGGATTTAACGAGCGCGGCTTTATGTCGGCGTTGCGCGAGCGAGCAAATGAGCTGCTGCCGCCGCCGGTGCAGCTGGTCTATTAGCGATCGGCGACAGGCTGATTAAAGACGGTGGAGGCATTTTTGGCTTTAGTGGCCGCTTTGCGATAACAGACTGCGGTTGGCAGCTTTGGGGTATTAATGCAGGGAAGGCCTGTGATTTAAGGAACGGTTTAACGAGCTCGTTTGGGAGCGTGATTTTGTATCCCGTGGCTTTGTGTGTAATTTTAATGTAGTGAGTTGGTGATTTGAGGGTGGTAGTCAGGTATGGACTGTCGTTGGTGAAATTTGATTGATTATTTATAATTAAATGTATTTTATACTGGGGAATGATTGTTAAAGATTAAGTTATACTTTGGGGAGCATGATATTTTTAATCGGGATAATTGAAAGGAAAGGAAGAAACGTGGATGGACAAACATCAATTAAACGCGAATTTAGGTGCTTTGAATATGTGGATGTTTAAGTAGAAAATAGATCGATCGGGTCAGACGTACATTTAGTGAGTAAGGGAGATTTATATACTATTACAACCTGTAGGTTCATGAACTGTAACCGTATTTTTTTTAGTCTTCATATCAAACAGAATATTCGATATTTGTTAAAATATACATATATTGATGCCATAAATGAAAAATTTACTATGGACATGTTTTTATTACTTTTATTTTACTTAAGAGTCTACCGGATATCTCTGTCCTTGTCTAAACAAAATTTTCGCTCTAACTCAAAAAATAATTGCTTTTACGAAAAAAGAAAAGTTGTACCCGCTAGATTGGGAAACGAGCAAACGATTGTTTTTTACGGATAAATTAAAAATTTTCAGTAGGTTCAGAGAAAACTTTGACCTACTATAATTCACTTTTTATTAAAAAAAAAAATTAATTATATTCCTAGGTCAAGGTTTCTCAAAAATCTAGTGAAAATTTTTAATTTTTTCATAAAACACAATCGTTTGCTCGTTCCTAAATCTAGCGGGGACAACTTTTCTTTTTTCGTAAAAACAATTACTTTTTGAGTTACAGCGAAAATTCTGATTAGACAAGGATAGAGATATCAGGAGGACTCTTAACATATTATTATTAAAACAACACTTGGAGGAAAAGAAAACAATAAAACCATTTTAAATGATAAAGATTCAGCTTAAAAGTATTTTAGCTAAACATTAAAAGGAGTTTTCGGCCAGGGTATAAAGACAAATTTTTTTAGAGACATCTTTCTTTGTAACAAATAACAAAAAAAGTTATGATGGATTTTAACTGCTTACTAAGTTTAGAGATAAAGAACTACATACACGCTCACACTTGCGCCCGCACATACATGCACTCACAAATACTTCTTAAAAATATTGTTCACCATCTCATAGCTTACTCTATAAAGAAACAAAACCGTTAAGAATCACATACAGCTGTGTTCTACTAAAATATTAACTTTTCAGACAAAGTCATAAAAAAGCCTAAGTAATCGCCGTGTTAGAAAACTCACTAGCTACCTCCTCGACAATCGTAAGCAATCCTATATTCTTCACCGACACCAAAGACGCCAACAACAAACCTCCAAGCATCAAGCAGCTCTACACTGCGAAAGCAAAAAGCCTTGTTTACTCACAACACCCACTCATCTCGATAATCCACCAAACCGCGAGCCATCACATCCCGCGTCAATCCCGACAGCTATTCACACCGCGCTCCTTCCACCTAATTAAACCATCCCAACTGACCGAGCAACATCGCGGCCACTCGGCCGTTAACCAGCCGGTCTACATCCCAAGCCCCTCTGTCTTTCTTTATTAATCGCGTGCTATAGAGCCCGGCGCTTGCGAATCGACCTTCCCGTCTAGCTAGCCGCCCCCGCGACTTTCACCTCCCAGGTTTATTGTTAGCGGCGCTCGTTTCTTTATGCGCGGACAAGGTCCCCCCCTCTTTGCCTCTCTCTTTTTTTCTCCCCCCCTCTCGCTCGCTCTCTTACAATGCCAACGGCCCCGCCGAGCCAGCCGAGCGCGCGGCATCGATTGTTCCGAAATTAGTCGAGTGCACGACACGTATATAGCCTATACGTGCAGCGCGCGTGTGACGCAGTTGGCGCGTCGCGGGCACCGCGAGCTCGTGGTTAATTGATCAGCCGAGGGGATGTTGTTGGCGGGGTGGTGGGAGGATGCCTGCTGACTTTTGCTGGCGTTGTGAGACTGTGGCGCTATGGGGAGGAGAGATTAAAGAGAGAGTGCAGGAATTAGATTGGGTATTCCAATGCTTGGATCTACTTTGGAGTTTACGTGGATTGTTGAGATTATCGGTCGAGTTGTAGTTTAGGTATTGGGTAGTCATTTTTTTTAAGTAGTCGAAACCTTGAAAATAATATTGAGGTGGCCTTCGTTTTGAATTTGCTTAACAAGTGTAATCAGGAAAAGCGTGTTAACACGAAAGTCTGAAAAAACATTTTATGATACTAATTAATGGGAAAGCGGGAAAAATACGATGGAACTTCATGAATTTATGCAATAACTATATCTATGCATATCAAAGTAGAAACAATCGAGTGTAGCCAGACACAGAAAAGCAAAGGCGCTCTCGACTACTTTTTTTTTTAATAAAACTTCATTTATATCAATTTTCGCTTAAAGAATAATGTTCAAAATTGAAATAATGAATCTGCAATATTATTAAAGTTAATCCAACTTTTAAACGATTTTTAAAAGTAAGAAAAGAATAATCAATTTCTATTAGCAATAAAAGGAACATTTTTAAAGTTACATAAAATTATGTTGAGAGAACTATTAGTGTACTTTAATTTCCAGGCTAATTGAACAAGAAGTGCACAATCAAACGAGGCCCGCTCACTTCCAGCGCGCCCTACTTGCAACTTTCTTTTTAATCTCCGATTTCTTTCTTATTATTTACAAATACTCTTAATTAAAAATCCAACTTCTTAAATTAACTTTCAAAGTGAAATCTCGTGTTTGTTGAAATCCGCCTTTAATAATCAATAAATAACTTTTTCGCATTCACGCGCTCAACCATACGTTTCAACTTCAAACTCAAACCCGTCGATTGCAATAAAAAAAATATCTCGACTCACGGAAAAACCATCAAACAAACCCTAATCAATTCGAAAAAATATCCGTTATTTCCCGCCCTTAATATCATTAACACCACTCGCAGCTAATCTTCCCTCCCAAGATACACTGCTATTCACGCAACGCACGAACTCTCGCTTCCATCAAGCCGGCTTCCTCTCTAATTCCCGCTCTCGCGCCTCTCTCGCCGTGTCGCCGGCTCGTTAAAGTCTCGCGCGGGGGTGTGTGTGCGTGTCGGACGATTTTCCCTTCATCCTCTCTTTCTCTCCCTTTCTCTCTCTCTCTCTCTCTCTCTCTTTTTAATCGAGCGCATTCTTCCGTCAAAGAGACAAGCGTCCGCGCGATCGCCAATAATTACAGAGCGCTGCTCTATTTCCGGACGGTTTGAAAATCAATGCCTAAGATATAGGGCTTCAATTGTTTTTTACGATTGCCTCGCACTGTACGCCGTTGGCTCTTGCTTCTTTCCTTTTTTTTTGCTTTCGCTGCTCGCGGAAAGCAGAGACGTTTTCAATAAATGGAAAAGCGGAAGATGCGTCTCGAGGCTGGCTTTCTTGCTTTGAGTTTCGCTTGGCTGAGGGCGGGGGGAGGCTTTTATATATACGCAAACGAGACTTTTAAACAAACGAGAAGCTCGATCGATGTCTGCCTATAAGCAAGTCGATTTCTAGGCGCAAGCACGCACTTGGCGGGGGTCTTTATATGGGAAGCGTGGAATGGAGATGGAAAAGTGCAGAGAGCAAGACGAGAGCCGAGAGCTCGTGTTTATATGGAAGCTACTAAAAAATAAATTACAGTATTCCAGCGAGATGCTTCGCTCGTGTGCGAGCACATGCGGTTCGCGTAATAAATGATCACTTTTTTTCTTCAAGGCGCGCGTTTGCGTCTTACTTTTTGCGCGAGGCTCGTTAATTCTTAATATGACGCGAGTTCGTTTGTCAAGTTTCCTTCGCCGTTGATGTATACAGGTGAATGTATTAGTTAACGAGGTTGTTCGATTTAAAGCTGACAGTTTTGACGAATGCATTTATCTTTGTTTTATAAATTTTATTTGGTTTTGGTTTGTATTTCAGTACGGTTCAGTGATTAACAATTTGGTTAAAAAAGTTGTTTTTATTCTCTATATAAGGGGAGTTTTATGAAAATATTTAGATTCTGATTACTGATGACATTTTATCTTTGTTTTCGACTATTTTTAAACTTTTCATAAGGTGCTTTTCGTACAGAAACCAATATTTTTTTAACAGGGTTCAAGTCTAATGTAATAGACATAAACGTTTAAAAGAAAAAAAGTGGATGTAACAGTTACGCTATTTTCACGTAAAAATAATAACCACTATAATAGTGAATTTTCTTTTCAAAATTAAAAAAGTTCTAATTGATAACACTATGTTTTATAGTAAAGACTTGGTGAATAGTAAAATTTTTTAAGAAGGTAGAAAATTGATCTTTGACGAACCAAGTTGTTATTAATTAAATCAATTTTATTTATTAATTGTCAACATTTCGGAAGGTCTACAGCTTCCCTTTTCAAGACGTAATAAATTAAAACTAAAGTTACACTGCGGTTTGTCTTGGGAAGCGACGATTATGACGATAATTATTGTTTGGTATAAAATTAAGGGATATACTCTTTAAACAAAAAAGTTTTAATAATTTTGATATAATCCTTCAAGAACAATTGTAATTTTTAAACTATTACTGTTAAAGGTAATTTAGTTTTATTTTTTCACTTAGCCAATTTTATAATTATTAGGCACGACCTATAAGGGAGTGACTTATGTTTTGGCCATTGCAAAAATTATATTTATAAATTTTCTCGAAAATTTCTTGACGGCTTTAGCTGAATGGTTTAAAAGTTTCTCGTCTTACTAAAAGACCTTTACAGTCTTAATTTCATCTTTACTTGCACACCTTAAGGGGATATAACATACATTTAAATATTATTTAAAATTAATTTTTTAATAAAATTATGAAAAATCGTTTATATCTAGAAAAACAAGTAATATAAAAGATCGGAAATCAATCCTACAAAAAAATAATGATGAAAAATCGATTAAGACAATTTTTGAACAATATTTAGAAAAATAATGATTTTTTTAAAAATATTCATTTTATAAAAGTCATAAATCTCTAAAAATTAAAACTTTTCTTACTACTCATTTTCTTTAATAAATTGATTTCAACTACGTGACAACAAACAAGAATATGTATATTGCACGTTTATATAGTTGTATTTACTATAGGTTGTGCCTAGTATGCAAAAACGTAGTTTTTTTTTGTATAAATCAAGCCGCTTTTTTAATTTCTTAATACTTTGATTTTTTACAGTCTAAGATTTCAGGTTAGGTCACATTCAGTAACACAGAGAAAGTGGAGGCACTTTTTGACTACGTCATCGAGTAAGTGGGTCGGGCGAGACATTTCCAGTGTGTGGCATGAAATTTTTTTTTTTTAATTAAATATTATTTAATGAATTGTGTATTTTATATAAATTATTACAGCGACGGTCTCAAACCATTGAGAATGTATAAATTTGATGTACTATTTTTGATGAGGCAGTTGATATTTTTCATAACAAGATATCAGTAAGTATTATCATGAATTTTGAAAAATAACAGTATCAAATAATTTATATTTTACTAGTTTACGCAGCACTAACCTCTCTACGTCGACTCTGGGCAAGAGAAAGCCCGCCCAAGTTAGTGGTGGCTACACCCTCCAGAGAAAAGATAGGAAAGCCGGAAAAGGGATGGATCCGAAGTGAAGTAACTTCAAGAAAGTGATGTATAATTTAATTAAAAGCATTCCATACGAAACATCTATTTATGATTAGAAAAACATTAGAATATAAGGAACATCATAGGAGCGATTTTTGTCACTTCACTACTTGGGATCAACGAGTACAGACTACTTCCCAGAAAACAAGCAGCATGGAATCTTTCCGTAAATTTCTGGCTTTCTTTGGCTTTAAGGGCGCCAGCCTGGGTTAAAACGAAATTTTTGAAAAAAAAATCGATTTTGTTATTATTTTCTTATTTGATAGAAGAAGTCCTGTAGAATACACTCCTGAAAGCCGTTTATTTGAAAA
>JAPYZA010001550.1:0-33116 GCA_030522685.1 Eupelmus azureus | reverse complement strand
TGGTAGTATTAAAAAGATTCTCACAGGTTGTTGAAAATTGGATTTGAACGGAGTGCTGCTTTGAAATGGTAGTGTATCTTCGGGTTAAATTTAGCGTGTCCCGGTCTTTTTCCTTAAAAGCTGTAATATTGTTGGAAGAGGAAGGTAAAACGAAAGGTACTCTCAATCTTCTTTATCTTATACAATAAATGACAAGGTGTAATTTATGCTTAGATTATGCGCTCGCTTACGCATGCACATTACGGAAAAATATGGTTATCCGCCTATAAAACGTTTGCATAGGATGTGGTCAGCCTATTCGGTGTACAACTATATTTTTTCATACCCCACGGCTCGAGTTTATGAAACGGATTGCTGGGATTGTCTCTTTCCGGTTATTACTTCGCGAACGTAAAAAGTAAATTCTAGTAACGATATTGTTATTAGCTTTTTAAATAAATACCTGAACAAATATATTTAACACATTTCTTCAAGTGAAAGAATTTAATTCTGACAATCAATTGTGAATACCTAAAAGCCCAACAGCTTCAAAACCTAATAAATAACGTCAATTTTATTCTATTCAAAGATATCAAAGACCATGTTAGAGTACTCCTTTCAAAAAGCCGACTACAATAAACTATCCTTTACGCAATCCACTCTCCGTACTCTTATATATTCAAATCCCCATGCAGCCTATCCACTCCTAACCACACCAATCGCTTCCAACTCACTCGATCTCTTCCATCTCCAAAAATCTCTTCCACAAATCTATCCCATACATCAAAACAATCACCTACCTCAACCACACAACTCTCGTAATCCTCTAAACCAACGCTGATGCCTATCGAAAAAAGCCACTGCCGAAAATAATCCGACCTCGGCTCACCTCGAAAAATCTAGGCCGGCCAATGAATCACGCATCCATATATCGTCCACTTCGTGCGTATAACCGCCTCTGGGTGACAGCATCCGCGTGCGCACTTTGAAGCTTTTATTCGCGTGGCAGCCCGGAAACTGGTCGAGCGCTCTCTCTTTTCGCGCGTCCCTCTTTTTCTGCCGGCGCGCTGCTCTTTTCTGGAGTCAGCAGGCTCGGCTTTTCCGAGAAGCCGATCCGTGTCACCTGGATCGGCCCGCTGTAGGAATTATGTGAAGCCGGCAGAGGAGGAGGCAGATGAGCCGTGGAGAAGAAGAGAGTCAAGGTGATCGACCTCAAGGTAGTGGTTCTGTGGAGTTGGGTTTTGGAATGGGCGATGGCTGATGTGTCGCGCGATTGCGTCATTTTGAAATGAGAGGATGATTTTCTGATGGCGATTGTGTTTATGTGGAAAGGGATTGGCCGAGGAGGGAATGGTTAGTAGGGTGTAGTTTTATGGGTGGCAGAGATTTGAAGAAGTGAAAATGTCATTTGGTTTGAGTATTTACATATTTTCTGTTATTCGTGGGAATAGAGTCATTTACGTTTTTGAATTCGTTGTAATATTTTAGGTAAATGAAGAAATTGTTTGATTATAAATTTAAATGTAGAGGGACTGAGAGCGTCATGTGTCATTTCCCACGTTGTGAAATTGCTTTAGTTATTGTATAACTGTAGCACTAATTCGTGACGTTAACGATCTTAACATCATTTTTCAAGTTTCTTCATCTCGATTTTCCCATTCTATTAACAAAGTTATATAAGCTAGTTATTTTAATTGATCTATGAACATAAATACAACTTTTATTGCTAATTAAAATTTCCAAAAACGAATTTAACGCTTAATCAAGCAAAGTAGTAAAGAGGTGAGAATAAAAGTGCGAAATTACGTAGGATGATATATTTAGGTAGCAGAATCATCCTTGGAAGGATGACTACTTTTATACCAGCATATATTATATGTCTAGGTCATAACTTATAAATTCTGCTTTCGACTCTCGACTGCCTTCGAACAACCTTTTTTCGCTAGTGACAATGAATTTACGAATCCTTGCAAATTTTGAAGGCCATATATAATGAATATACAATTTTTTAAACGCATTAATAACTTTTTCATCATTCTCTAAACCGATAAAAACACAATCATCACACCAACAATACATCCTCAACTCAATCCAAAAGCCCCAATAAACGAAGTCCCGCAAAAACCATCATTACCAGCCGCTCCGACCAGCTCAAAAAAAATATATGAATTTCACGCATGAAGCTTCCCATCTTTCATCCATCCCACCTCCCATCCTCCTCATAATATCCATCATCCACAAAGAAGGAAGTATAAAAAGCTTCGTGCACGGCTAACCAAAGGATATCGAGCCTCTCGCGCTCTTCCGGGTCTTCAACCGGACGAAAGTGTCCATCCTCGCCGACAAAAAGCCGCTGCAAGCAGAAAAAAAAACGCCAACGGCACGAAGAAGGAAGCTGCGACGCGGAAACGGATCGCCGGGAATCCGAGCATTCGTTAACGTCGTTCCACTTTTGCGCGAGCGCGCGCAATTATGTAGGTTGCGCGCACACGCCGAGCGAGCGCGTGTATATATAGTCAGCGCGGCTGGATCTTCTCGTCTCGGTGCCGTTAACCTCGCGCCCGTACATGCGTCAGCCGTTTCTAAGCGCGTGTATATGAAGTTATTACACGAGAGAGTTGCGAGCTGCGGAGGATCGGGATGCGCCGCTGCGCGCGTATATACGAGCTAATTAGTCTATTATCGCTTTCGCGTGTAGCAGATGCAGCTGAGTGTGGGTATGGAGATGGTGAGGGAGATTTTTCGAGGTTTTTAGGATTCGCGATGATGGGTATTTGGGTTAGGTTGCTGAGAGATCTGTGTGGGGTCTGGTTCAATGGCTTTTTGAGGTGGGATTCTTTGGAGATGGTTGGGTGAGTGGGGAATATGGATGTGGGATCGATGGGGTTTTGTGGGAGCGAGGGAAAGAGGAGATAATGTTTGCGGAGTAAAAATGGTTGCGACCTTAATCAGACCCGTATTGAAAAGTTAGAAAGCTACTTTTTAACACTTGCAGTCGTAAAAAACCGTTAAGCCGTATCTATAAAAAAAGAAATGTAAACTGTTACCTATTCTACTGTACTAAATATTAGCGGGCTGATACGGGTATAGCGTTTCGGTTTGGTGTGAGTTTCAGCAATTATTTTTTTTTATGCTTATTTCTGGTACACATAAAACTTTTACAGGATGAAGATAAAAGTTGTCTTTTTTTAAGTAGTACTATTTCTTTACTTGTTGTTACACTATTCGATTGAATTTTTTCAGTGATACTACGTGAACCATAAACGTGAATATTTTTATAATTTTATGTAAAATTTTAGTAAAAATTTTACTAAAATGTGCAATCACTAAATTCTTCTGTACATTGACATTTAAAATGATTTTAGAACAAAAGCTGGTTGTCGAACCGTAGGTACTTTTTCGATACGAAAAACTAAGCAGAATTAACAATGCCATTTATACTTTCAATATTCCGTTCGCAATTAAACTTAAAACTCCTATGATGCTTCATAAAGTAACTTCTTTCTCCAAAACTTTATAAACAAAAAAGCTATTTTAGAAAACACTTTCCGACATTCACAACCAAGGTCCCATCTCCCAAATTCCGCATACGATTAAATTACATAAACCTCTAAATGCTAATAGACCTTTTCACCGCAATTAAAATTCGAGAAACCAAAAAACGCACGCGCACTTTACTAAAAGGAAAAAAAAAGTAAGAGCCCACCGGAAGTTCAAACACCAATACACAGCTCTCATAGCCATCCCGATCCCAAAAGGTCCCACGAAAAATTCCTTTTGATTTCTGGAATCGAGAAAGTCCCTTTCATCGTTCTCTCGGCTTTTATCGAATTTCACGACGATACGAGAAAAATAAGAGCCGAAGAGATACGCCTTTCTCCTCGAGCCACCTCTCATAACTTATACGAACCAGCCGGTGGCGACGTTGGAACAGCGCCTCCCGAAGAAAAACGAGAAAAACCAGCGCGCTCGAAAAAAAGGGGGGCGACTATCCCCGAAAAGACGACAGGTCTCGGCCCCCTTTTGTGCGGAGAAAGAGCGCAGCAGGTAAAAGAAGGCCTGAGAAATCAAAAGTACACATAAGCGGCTCAAGTGTGTCGTGAGCGCGCGGCGACGCCAATTTATCCTGGAGCCCTCCGGCGCCTCGGAGGTAGGGGGGAGAACGAATAGAAGGGGAATTTTCTCTCCGCTACTTACCGTTCGGGCAGGTAAAGACGCTCGTGGCTGGGACCTGTAACAGAGAATAAGAGATGCGTTAGTTCGTGCCCTTGACTGATGCGCCGGGGAGTAGTTTATCGCTTTTTTTCTTTGAGGGTTAGAGAGGAATCGCTGTTTTATTCATGGGCGGGTTTTCTATTTTTCCGGGGAGATGCAGGTGCAGCCGGCTTGTGTAATCGCGTTAAATACGATTTTTGACCGGTTACGTGTGTGTGTGTGTTATACGCGTGGTTGGGCAATGGTGCTTTTTTTTCTTTTCGTTTGGTTGCGTACGGGAGAAGAGAGAGAAATGTGAGCGGCTCGCTGGGAGAGAAGTAGGTTGAACGAATTTCTTTAATGTTTAAGGCGATGCTGGGAGTGTTACGGCCGGGCTGGGTAATGTGGATAAGTATTATACAATTTTTGTAGTTTTATTTGCAAGATGGCAGTAAAAGTGGGGGAATTGTTGTGAGAATTTAAAGAACAAACAGCCATTTGAATAATATTTTGTTATTTTAGTTTAATACAAAACAATTAAAATTATCTTTTATGAAAAAATCGGTTTCTTTTCTTTCTGCACTTTTTTTTAGGTTTTTATAATGCAAGAAGTATGTCAGTACATAAATAAAAATTAATAAAATCATGTTACTATTTTCTTTTTAAATAAAATTTCATGCTCCAAATTATTAGTAATAAGCTAGCACCATAACATACAACTTCCAATCTTTAATTTTTAGAATCATGAATAACACAACTGACTTATAAACAGTATAACAACTAGTCCATTATTCATTGAACATTTAATGTACAATTTGTTCATATTTTCTGTAGAAAACCTCCAATTCTAACGAAACAATTTCGAAATCGCATATATTAAAAGTTCCTTCAACTTTGGCAATAAACGCTCAC
This sequence comes from Eupelmus azureus, assembly GCA_030522685.1. Taxonomy (NCBI): domain Eukaryota; kingdom Metazoa; phylum Arthropoda; class Insecta; order Hymenoptera; family Eupelmidae; genus Eupelmus; species Eupelmus azureus. The sequence continues at coordinate 28,031 of JAPYZA010001550.1, read as the reverse complement.
TTCCGACAATTATCCATAGCTCAACACGTTCGCCGCTCGTGACTCACTTGCAATTAATACTCCACAGTTTATGACACTTTTTATCGACAAAAAAGGCAATTCCCAACGCCACCCTATAAATCCCCCTCGCACCATTTTCTCCAATACAACCCACCCAACAAACCCTCCCCTCCCTCCGCATTCCACGTAAACAATCTAAATCGCAAATACAAATACAGCGCGCGCATCCCAATTACAGCGTCCTTATCGCGTGAAAAAAAAATAACACCTCGTTACGCGCGCATTACGGCACCGACTCCACAACCTAAAACCCAGCGAATATCCGGAGCGTAACGAGCAGGATACGCGTGCAGATTTCGGGCTGTATCGGCGCTTTCACGCGCCTTTGCCCAGACAATGAGCTGGCTTATTCGCGCGCGCACGCAGACCGAATTCTGAGGCGAGCTGGCATATAGACGAGCCAAACAGCGCGACAGGCGCGGTATTATCTAGCTTTCACCTGCGCGCTCGGTCGCAAAAATCGCCGCGTGATATAACGCCGCGGGTATATGTTGGGATTTTAGCGGAGATGTTTGCGCTTGCGTTTTATTGATTGCTTTATTATTGGCCGAGCGGGTTGCGTAAGGGTGCAGTTAGAGAGTGCGTCTGTGGTTGCCGAGAGTGGATTTATGGCGAGGAAGGATTTGAGCGCAGTGGATGGTTGTGGAATATTGGAAATCTTTGCGGGTATGTTGGTTATGTATGTTTTGTTGTTGATTCGTTGATATGGGAGTTTAATGAGTGTGGTTGTTTGCTTGTTTTGGTGATTTCAAATCATGCTCATACGAAATATCGAATTCACACCTTATTGATGTACTCAATTTCAAGTCTCACGTTTAAATCGAATAATTACGCAACGCGTTCAAGACAAATGTCCCACGATGTATACAAAACGCGCAATTTATAACGCCGCGTGGTGTCAATCAAAGTCATGTACGAAAAGGAATATGCTTTGCAGCTGGAATCCCAAGCATTCATCTGACGAAATCCCATTCAACGTCGAACTCTCAGCATAAAAAATGTCTACATACGCAATAAAACACACGCGCAGCCGCGCTTCAAAATTACACCGCCCCCGGCAAAACAATTCCACATTCTAATCAAAAGCAAGCCGCCGCCATTTTTCAAATCTCCCTCGGCGAGATCATCACAACCCAAGCTCCTATAAGTACCTCCAGCCACGTTTCACCGAGCGGCCACCTATACGCAAGTATCGGCCGCTAGATCCTCAAGATCAAGAGTCAGTCACACCGGCGGCGCAGCTTTCCCAATGGAAGCAAATAGCCTCTAACTCGCGCGCGCGCGCGACTGGATCCCTGATTATGGAGCTCTCGGCGCACCAGCCCATTTGTAAACTCGTCAATACCAGATTTCTCTTAGGACACTTCCCGTCCGGCTAGCGCGGCTTTTCCATTAAAATGCATGCGAGCGCGGTGAATGGTCTCGGCGGCCGCTGCTCAATGAAAACGCGAACGTGACTTTGCAGCTGCGTGGATATATGTATGTGTGCAAGACTGCAAGGGAGTGAAAAAATTGCGGCCGCTCAAACGAGGGACATTCCAGCATCGCGTACGGCGCACTTGTTAAGAGGTGAATGCGACGCTGTGTGTGTGTGTGAGTGTGTTTGTGTGTGGTATACGGAGTGAAAGTGTAAGGATTGCACTGAGGTCCGCGTTTTCCGAGCCGCACGTGCGGAATTTCCTCTGAGCCTGATAGCGAACAAGATGGAGTCGAGGTATTTGAGGGAGTGGACGTGCCGAGGATTGGTGGGTTTCAGCGAGGTTGAGTGTTTTTGGATGTGATGGGTTTGTCTTTTTTTTGTTTGTGGGTGATTGTGAGTCATGAGATTGATGAGATTTGGAGTGTCGAGAGATTTTGCAAACGTTTAGAAAAGCCGAGTATTTTTTTGTTTTTTTTTGCAATGTTTTATATTGAATAAAGTTAAGTTATAGTGTCGAATTCAAAATTCTAATTTGCAGACATTAAAAAGATTTAAAAAAACTTATGATGATTCAGTATCTTTCTGTGTGATATGGTATTTTTATTAAATGTAAAGATAAAAATCATATAATCATAAGTAGATGTATTCAAATTATGAGATACAGAAATACTATCATAATTTACATTTTAATGGGCTCCTATTATTATAATATATGATAATTGCCCCCGAAAAATGTATACAGAATATTAAAATATAAATAGCTTAATTTGAATAACGAATTTTTTATACATTTCTATTGTATAACAAAATGATAATCTTCTCTTACGTCACATTGAACTTTTTCCTAAACCTATTTACCCACGTACTAGCACTTTCTTCAAAACGTTCGGTCATCCATCCTTATTCCACTAGCAAACTAAACACTAACAAACTCTATGAATCCCAACATTATTAATACAAAAAATGCCATCAACAAAACCCTTCCCTCAAAAACCAACCGAAAATCCCCACCCCAAATCCCCTGCTACACTTATCATTCAACTCGCTCCCGGCACACGTGCGTAGCCGAGTATATTCGTCAGAGCTTTTCACGGAGCGCGCGTCCACTCCTCTCGTAAATGACATAACGGCTTATCGCATTCCATCGTCCCGTGGTGTGGCTCCCTCCCCTCGTCCATATATACATACCGCGCTTACATTCCGCGGCTGTTTATATCCAGTGCGTTAATTTACGGTACGCGCACGTGTCTCGGCCGCGCTGGACCGCGTCGGCGCCCAGGCGCATAGTTTGTAAGTATATTAGCCAAGCGCGAATGCGTTTAGAGAGCGTGTTTACGTGTTTGGGTGCTATCGGAGGGAAAACGGGGGTGGGTTGAGGAATTTTGTATGGGGAGGTGGTTGATGTAGGTGTGGTTGGGGGTAGGGTTGGGTGAGGTGGATTCGTAGTGGTTGGTGGTTGCATATAGATGAGGAACCAATTAGTTTTCCTTTATTGATAATGATTGAGTTCTGGGAGGTACTATATTTCGATTTTTTTACGTTAAAAAAAATGCGTACTAGGAAAAGAATCTTTGAAAAAATTACAATGCTGGATAGTGAAGTTGCTTCAGCCTGTAAGAATCCAAAAAATTACTATACTTTATAGGAAATTTTATAAGACAGTATGGTAAATTTAATAAAACGTATTGTAAATTTTTCTACACTTGTGGTAAAATTTCCTATAAAGTATAGTAATTTTTTCGCATTTTTACAGTCTGCGGTATCTTTACTGCGCGAGATTTTGTTTGGAATTGAGAAGATACTGGAATACGTTGGTAATATCTAAAACCTGGCTCTCAGGTGCTAATTTTAATGCCTGTTACATGTACAGTTAAGTTAAATCGAGTTTACGGCGCTGTGGGATTTTTACTTCTTTACTTGTTATGGCCGATTGCGCGCTGCAAGTGCGTTTGATACGTTTAGCGATTACATTCAATATTATACGATCGTAGCATGCAAAGGATTTAATGCAGCGCTTAAAATGTTTATTTCGTAATCTGTGCGGATGTTTGGAATGTTTTTACGCGTAAACACAAGATTTTTTTAAACTGCTCTCAGGAGTTATTAATTGCAAAACTCTAATGGTGTTTCAATAATAAGTTATGTGGACGCTTGAGAAAACTTTTGTGAAAAAATAGGTTTACCGTGGCATCAATTTTCACTCTAAACAATTTTGTAATGTAAGTATACGTTGCGTCTTTAAAGTACTTAAAATTGAGTTTCTCATAATGAAAAGAAGTTACGGAGTGGAGTAAAATTTTCAAATCTTAAAATCTCATTTTCGTAAAGTGGTGTAATTAGACTCATATATCCATTCGTTTGTGTAATCGTGGATTTGTTACCACTTTTTTCCAGAGTCATTCTTAAACCAATTTGTGACAGTCGAGTAAAGACTTGAGTGATTTATTTGGAAATTTCTTTATGGCTTTTATATTTTTAAGCAATCTTCTTTTACAAATCTAATCAATTGTAACAGATAATAATTAAAGAAAGTAATCTTGAATATTTTGACTTATCAAAAAATTATTGATTTATTTCCCTGATAGATACAAGGGGGCATGTTATCAGATAAATCAATAAAATAAACAAATCAATTAATTAACTATCAAAGAGAGATCAAACGTTCACACCGCACTTCTCAACTTTATTTCCTCAATCCCACCTAAAAAAATCCATGAATCTCCTTCCTTCCAAACATCCCAAAAATCACGCACCTCGCCATTATCCAATCCCATTCCCCAGTACCTCAAAACAATTTCTCCTCGGCAAAAACGAACCGCCTCCCATCCACCACTCGAACAGCTCGCCCGGGGCAGCCGCGCACTATACACGCCTATACACATCAACGCGCTCGTTTCCTCGCGCGCTTAGATGCGTCTCGGCGCGGCTGCTGCGGCCATGGGTGCGTGAGCTCGCGCAGAATGCACTTTCACCGCGCGAGGCTGTGCAAAGGCGCGCGCGGCCATTTCGCGCCGCGGATGCCTGTCTCCTTTGCGACCTGAGATTGTCTTAGCGGAGGCTGCGCGCGAGCGAGCGAACTATTGTTAGCCGCGGAATTTTTCTTTGCTTTTTATGGAGGAGTACTTCGATGCGAGATAGGTAAGCGGACTGGTTTCTGTCTGTTTTAGGTCGATTGGATTTGCTTGTAGGCGAGATAGTGTAGTTTATGGGCGAAGTGTGGTGTTATGGTTTTTTATGGCGGAGGATTGTGTGTAGGGATAGGAGAATGGTGATTTTCTTATGGGTGTGATGACGTCGTCTCACCTTGTAACTCAATTATGTGTCTCAGTTGTCTTGCGTACGAGTTATTGTCCTTAGAGCTTGCAGCATTTGCGATGCAGATGCGAAAATGAAACTCGTTTGTTTGAATTACTTCAACGTCCACTCTCCGATAAAAGAAAAGCTTAAAAACACGTCGCTTTTGCTTTGCCAAGTGTACTTTCTATTTCTGTAACTCCATTTAGAAGCTTTCTACCGTATTTTTGATGTCTCCAGCGTCTAGACGACAAATCACCGACGTTCTGGTCTATTAATTAAAATTCTTTCCGCCTCATCAGCCGTTCGCAAGTGCAAACACCATCGATACCGCTCCAGAATCATCAGCCAAAACCGACATTAAACATTATGCCAACTGCACAAAACCCCTTACCCTAGATTAGCATGTACCAGCGACAACCAACTACCGAGAAGGCCAGCTTAATTGTAAAAGAAAAACTCGCCTACCTCCGCTGCACTTTCTATTTCATCCGCTGACGGAATTTAATGAAAAAAATGCTAATAACGCGCGAAGGCCTAAAACTGCGACGACAAAAAAACCTATCTCTCCCAACGCAAGCGAAAATTATCCGAGGAGCCATTGTTCTCCACGGCCGACTGGCTCGCCTAATAATTACGGCGTCTCGAATGCTCGCTCTGCTCTCGGCTTGCGAAAGCCCGCCGCTAAATGCCCAGAAATATCCCCCCCTACGGATCGGCCGATCAAATCGATTTTGACAGCGAGCAGTGCAGCTCTGGCGCAATATGCAGCTCGCGTCCGCTCTGAAATTATTTAATAACGTTTCCGGTCTTGCGAGGCGCGTGGAAAATTAAAATAAAGCCCGCTTGCGCAACGCCGCTAAATTAGCCGGCTTTCCATCGGGCGCGTTTCTTTTTTCCCCGCGTTAGCCGCGTCGCGCGCGAGGAAAAGAAGAGAGCGAACGCGCATTCTTAGTGCGCTGGCTGCGCGGCGAGGGCACTGAAAACGCGAGTAAAAAATAGCGAAAACCTGTTTTTGAGGCCGTAAGCGTCGGCCGAGCTTGCTTATACGTGTACACGTGAGAATGTGTGTATACGAGGGGTCTCGTTTTGTGTACGTGTGTGTGTGAGCGAGAGAGTTGGTATATTGAAGGCGCTGAGATGTATGGAGAGAGGTAACTCACCTGAGACTCCGTTAGTCGAAGATGGCACAACAAGAGGACGGCCAGCCAGACGGCCGCCGATTTCCTTATCAGCATTTTCTGGAAAAGAAAAAAATTTTGTTTAAGTTTTTAAGTTGAAAGCGCGCTGAGGGTTTTGCGATTATTTATTGGCTTTGGGCTCGCGGATGCTAATGAGCGGATCGTTTGGTTTTGTGAATTATGGCGTGGAGAAATTTACGGTCGGGCTAGGGAGAAAGAATTCGATTGTAATTAAGGGGGGTATCGAGGTAATTCAGCGGCTTCGGTATGCATAACGAGGCTGTAAAGATATGCAATAGTTTTATAGGTTGCTATTATTTATAGATTTGGTGTTACGCGCGTGTTGAGGTATGCAATTTATACATTCCATGTGTTTTAATCTCGTGAGATATAAAACCAGTTCATAGGCGCGTGTGTAAATTACTAAAAGTGTGATTAATGTCGCTGGTTTCTTTTGTGCTTTATAATAGACTATGCATTTGAATCTGCGTTTGGTTTAGAGCGTTGACTATTGAAAAGTTCTCGTTTGATCTTGAGATCTTGATATCGCTATTCCAATTTCATTTCTAATAAAATTTTAGATGGGTTTAAAAGCGCCTTGTCATACTTCGAGAAAGCGAATCTTCATTCACGCGCTTAAAAAGAAGCTTCGTCACTCGAGGATGTAACAAAAAAAGAAAATTCCAAACCTTCGATCGTAAAGAATTTTTTTTAAATTCCCTATAATAAGCGTGTAAATCATTCTAAACACCACATAACCTGCAGCGATGAAGAGCTTTGTGAAAAAGCGCTTACAGCTTCCTACTTAAAGTGTAAATTCTAACCGATATACAATAAACCGTTTCCACGAAAACACATACCTAAACTTGAGAATCCCATCACAACACAAATTGCATAAAACAACAGCCGAACAGCTCGTTAAAGCCACGAATATCGCAACCTGCCTCCACGCGCTCCTTACAGAATCGCATCCAGCTCAATTAAAAAAAGAAAAAAAATGTAACACCGCACGCGCCTAAAACAGTTATCAATACGAACGCATCACCAGCTCCGCTCTTTGTTTTTCCCTCGCACATCCATCTGTATATACACTCTGAGAATTTTCGTCGGCTGTGCCTATAGAGACAATAGATGACATAATTAAAGGTAACGGCCTTAAAGTCAAAGCCCGCCTCGTTAACTCATTCCACATTGTGCATTACACGACCCCCCTCATTCGCACCGCGAAGCGTGAGAGTATCTTTGCCTCTCGATTGCGAGCCAAGTGCGATTGTTAAGCGCGCGCGTACGCGCGTAAGATTACGGCTCTGATGATGATCGATGAGCTTTGCGATTCTTATCGGAGGTTGCGATAGCGAGTCGAACGTTTCCGAGAGCTGGAAAATTTTGCAGGAAGTTTTTGCACTGGAGAGCTTTCTCCCAGTGGGGCTGGAAAATTTGTTTTAGCGATTGTTTGCGAGAGGAGTGGGCTGAGATTGGGATTGGAGATTGGAAGATTGGATAAGAGATTTTGAAAGTGGAAATTTTATGCGATGGGATGAGTGCTTTTTGCGTGTGGATGATGTTGATTTTAAATTTGTTGTGATAATGTAAGAATTTGTTTTGAGTTTTGAAGATTAGCTTATAAAACAAATTCGCAAGGCTCAACACAGCAAACAATTTTCCAAAGCAACAACCAAACCTCATAACGCTTGCATTCCTCCTCAACAAAAAAATAATCTCCCATTACACAACTCATCAAACCTCTATTATCAAACAACAAAACTCGCCAGGCCTCGCCTACTCAGCTCCTCTCTCACACCACCACCCACAAAAAACCGCGCGCGAAAGTACACCAGCTCCATATCCTAACGCACAACAATAATTCGATTTCGCGAAACGTTCCCCAAGCTCGTGTCGAAAATCATATACATCATCCAGCGACGAATTTCAGCGCATCCGCGTTCCCATAGTATTCCATGCGCCCGCGATTCTAATTTGCCCCCCTGGGCCTTGCGTAAGCCAGACTATCATGGGAAGAAGCCGCGCGAATTTCCGAATTCCTAGTTGCGCGATGTAGACGCTGGAAAAAAAAGGAAAGCGCGCGCCCGAGTTACACCTTTATAACGAGGAGAATAGCCGAGCGCTCGTTTTTTGCGAGAGAGTGAGGGTAATAGAGGAGTTGGGTGGGGTTTTGTGCAGAGGCGCTGTTAGAGTGGCATGGCGGATTATTTTATTAATTTCTTTTTTCGCGAGGGGATGGGTACAGTTAATTCTTTGACGGCCGATACGCGTGATTTGTAGGCGAGTAACCAGTTTTCTCGAGGCGAGGAATGTTGAGCGTAGACGTGGTTCGGGGTTTTTTTTTCGTCGTGGATTCTTTCGACACTGGTTTTAGGTTGTAATCTGACTTGGTCGTTATTTATAAGCGACTTGATGGAGATTCCTAGAGATATAGTGTGCTGAAGGATTTGCCGGTTTTACGTAATATTTTTGCACGTTTTTGTGATGTCTATAAAAAATGTCATCTAGAATGAAATTATAGCTGTGTGGCAAGTATATTTTCTGATAAAATGGATGGTATTGAAATTATTTTTGTATAGAAAAGTAAATACGCTCTCAGTAAGGTATAAATAGATATTCTTGCTACTAATATAATTGTGGCCGTTGGTTACGCTCTAGTTAGAACCTACATAAATACTAAAGAAATTTAAAAAATAAGTCTAACTAATGAATTCCCTCATAAAAACCAAAACTGACCAAAAAGTTAAAAACACAATCAAACCGAAAGATCAACAGTGCCTCGCCCATCCAAAGAACCAACCCAAACCTCCAAGAAAGCGCCACAACCCAAGAATTCCCTGCATCTTATCGCCGATCGCTTGAAATAATTACCCCCCTGTCCTCTAACTGTACCGACTCTACCTTCAATGCCCGATTACCATTAAACCGGCATAAATCAGGAGCGCTCCCGATTCCGATTCTCGCATGAAATCCGCGCCCGATAAATAAATTTCGCCCAGCCCCGTAGCTTTCCAGCAGATAACACAGCGCCACGGAGAAACTTAACCTTTCTCGATTTCCGCTCGGCGATCGGTAAGCGAGCCTATTTTAGCTAGCAGAAGAAAAAAAGAGATGGAACCGATTTATAAAGCGCGAGGTGCGCGAGCGCGCGGAGCTATGCGAGCGAGCTGAGGTTATACCGTTACAGGCTGCGGCGCCACGGCATTATAACAGTGCAAATGGGCGCAATTATCCTGCGCGAGGTGAGCGCGATTTAAATGCCATTAAAGTCGCCGGGGTGTATGTAGGTAGGCTGCTTCGTTGGTGGCCGCTGATGGGTTTGGGTGACGGTTTCGTTGGCGATCGGTTGCCTTTTTCGTTTGCGATTTTGATGGGTGGAGAAATTAGTCCGACGGAGGCACACGCGCGGCTAACTGTGCTTTTTTGGGTTGAGTGTAAAAAGAGGTATAGGTTGGGTATATGGAAAAGTAATTTGCGCGCCAGATAATGGGTGCAATGGTGCAGCGCATTAGCTTACAGTTACTCGGATCTAAATAGATAACGACGTCGGCGCCGTGAGACTTGCAAAAAAGAAAATTAGAATGCCACTTTGAGATCGCACTATAACCGACTCGGCCACTGTAAGCTCGCTCTGCCCATGATTTTTTACGACATTATTAAGACTAGTTATACCGCAACGTGCACGCATGAAAAAAAAATCCTCTCCAAATACGAAAAAGCAGTAAAACGCGCTTCCTAAACTGCATGACGTTTTAAAAGTAAAAACATTAACCCAGAAAAGCGACCGTATCGCAATCTAACCGCGCAAATTGAGACGTCTCCAAGCGACCCATTTCCAGAAGTCCGCTAGAGAGAGAGAGAGAGCGACACGTCCAGGTGAATCTTCAAAGTCAGCGCGTCGATTTTTTTTTTCAACTCAGCGGCACTAATTGCCAGGTAATTAATTACCCGCGCCACCGAGCATCAAGCTTGCGCACACACACACGAGCTATTCAGCTGAGCGAATCGAGAGCGGGGATGGGAGATCTGCAGTCTCATGTAATTCGCTCCAGTTGCGGGACAATGAGCGCGCTATTGAAGAGAGGAGAAGGATTGCATAAACATGACTGACGCCTCATAACGGTCTGAAGAGAGACGCTAATGCCGCGAGAGCTAACTGAACTTAAGCGCGATCCTATTGAGAGCGAGGGGAATTCAATTCCGAGATGCGTGCCTGGATGTATACGGTAGATTGAGAGGGTTGTGGCTTGTTGGATTGGTTCCGCGAATGTATAAGAGGATTTGGACGTGATTTTGGATGATTGGACTGCGTCTGAAGTTTGGACGTTGTTTAATCGTGGATGAGACAGGAGATGAGGTGGTTTGATGGTTTCTTAAGATGTTGATTGAACGGTATATTGCGTAAATGTGTAATGCCGCGTTTATCGAAAGAGAGAGAATGGAGTGATTGATTTAATTGTTATGTAATGAAGCAATCCAAACTCATTAATTTCCTGGGAGCCGTAGCTGTACGGCTATTAATTTGTTGCTATCGTTTGTTCATTATCGAAGTTTCAACACAATAGATTCGTTATTAAGAATAGAAAGACGGTAGTAAATTGTCGTTGAATTAAGCCGTATCCTATAATCGTTCCATTAAACCACAGCTCATACGAACATTTCTCCTTAATGCCAAGAAAGTGAATGCCAAAACTGCCATTCCACATTATGCTTAACTATCTAATAAGAACCCGACATTTCGCATTTTCCCGTAAAAACGTCGCATTAGCCGGTCGTTGACTCCCCTTAACCGGTAATTCTTCCAAACGCGATAACCACAACTCTCTTATCACTAACCAGGTCCCAACCTTTCCTTCCTGAAAAACTACTCCCACATTAATTCCTCCCCATCCACTCCAATCTTCCCCAAATCCAACCCATCCGTCCCCTCGCACACCCACCCAGACGCATAACCCTCTAAAAAATCGATTCCCCCTCTCACTCACACATCTAGAAAATCGGCCTCTCTCCGAGCGCGCGCGCTCCGGGCAATTACGGATTCAGGGTCAGGCGTGTACGTATCTTTCGCACCTTTCTAAAAAGCCAAAGGAGGCGTCGTGTATACACACACTTGGACGATCGGCCGAGCGCGACAATCAAAAGCGATTCACGCACGCGGCCAGTTAAGTGCCGCGCGGTGTTCTCAGCGAGAGAGCGAGCGCAAAAGTGGCGCAGAGGCAGTTACGCGCCGCGCATGACCGCGAGCCGTGCACTAGAAACCGGCTGCTCTCATGCTGTTTTCCTTTTTATTCGCAAGGAGAGAGAGACTGGGCGTTTTCGTAAAGGCGTGTTCTGTTGGTTTTAGCTTAACGAGACCGCTCTCTGATGCAGGGAGATGTCGGAAGTGCGAGCGAGTGGTCTGACACCAAAACGAACCCGGGGAATCGATTCGGGATGGTTGGTGGGATGGTTATCGGGGCTGGTTGCGGTTGGGATGGGGGGTTGTAAGGGGGATATTGGAAAATGTTGCTTGGATGTTTTTGGTTTGGAAAATAGATTATGATGAGGGGAGATGTTAACGGTGGTGTCGGGTGTGGAGGTAGAAGGAGGGATAGTTTTGCTTTGATTTTTTTCTGTTTAGGAAAGAATTTTACTCGGAAAATTGTAAAGCGAATTTGGATTTGAAGGAAGGCAAAGATTTTATGAGCTTTGGTTACCTGGCATTTTAACTGGAGTTGTTCGGTTCAATTATCGAGCCGGTGTAAAACTGTTGTTCTCAGCGGCAGACCACAAATTTTGGTCCGACGCTGTTACAAAGCCATTTTCTGGCTATTGCCTTAAGTTTATTTCGAAGAAAGAATAAAGGAAACCTTTAAAATTTTCTAAACTTTGGTTTCTTTCAAATCGCAGCAGAGCCATTTTGTTTTTGCGTCGTCTAAAGTTACTTCAAATTTCGTTTTATTTAAAAAAGATGAACTACTTTAGACTCAAACACAGTAATAGTCAATTATTTCCACACTGCAACACTCGGTTCTGTTATACGATCGGTAAAAATAAATTAATACATCAGGTACTCGCCACATGTTTTCGCTTATCTTAATATACACAAGGCATGCGCCTAGTTGATCTAAATAGATTTCTCGACCTTGTTTTTTTTTGGTGTCAGACTCACATGGAATATATCTCTAGAGAACAAGTGAAAATCTGGCGGTCTTTTTGAAAGGTAAGAAAGTGTGTGAGAACACGGATCGCATGTGAATTTTTTTGTTTACAGACGGCTAAACGCTTCGCAAATACATAAAGATTTAGAGATTCGCAGAAACCCAGAATCTGCATTGACATTGATTTATTTTGTATTCGTTTCTGTGGAATTTATGATATTTAATTTTGTTTTATTTTATTGATTTGATTGATAATCTTATCTAATGTAAATCTATTTAATCTGTATTGCAATAAAAACATGCGTCTTTATTTTTTTGGAGTTAAAACGAGTATTCTAGTACAGTCCGCCTCCCAATTATACTTATAATTATACTCACTATGAGTTTCCCGTTTCTGCTGTCAAATGTAGCATTCAAGTAGCATTTCCCAGCATGTGTCATACTTTTATGGAAACATATTATTCCGCGACGATTATTATCACTCCAAAATTGTTGAGTTTTTGAATAAAAAAATTGTGCCGTATTTGTCCGAGCCATCGAAGGTCATATTCAAATAGGTCGTAATTGATTCTGCAGATAAGCTTATACTGTGTAGGTATTTATGTCGTTCAAATATTTGATGCGACGAAATTTGTATTTACTTTAGAATTATTTTTCATTCTTAAACTTGTTTAGCTTCCAACTGAATAATATCTTTGTTAGCTGAATAAGTTCATGCAGCGTTTTCCAAACTGTTAATTTTTTTGAAATTTCTAAATATATCAAATTTATAAAAAATTTATAATCCTTAATGTAAATATTATTAATGATAAATGTAGGTATTATGAATGCATTTATTGATAATTTTATTATGAAATTTGGAAACTTTAATTCTAGGTACCATTAGACAATACATTTTTAAAACTCATGAATTCTTTTCGTGTTTGACAATTTCTATTTTAAAAAGGAAATATGAATGAGGTCTTAAAAAAATTATTCAAAGAAATAAAAGCAATTTGAATTTTTAATTTTGAGCTAAAAGGTAAATAGTCAACTAAAAGTAAGTACGTCTAGATCTGTTGGCTGATTCTCCTTTATTCTTTTATGCTTCCATAAAAAGAAGGAAGTAGGAAAAAATACACGAGTTCTACCCACATAGAGTACAGTTATTATTGCTCTCACAAGTGTTATCTTCGTGTTTACATACTGCTGATACTTGCTTCTGTAGTAAATAGCCTTTAAAAGATAAGTAAGTCAAAAGAGACTTATCAATGATTGTTTATATTATTGATTTTACACTAAAATTTTCAACTCTATTTGCAATACATTAATTTAAAAAAAGTACAAAAACTTACAACTTTACTTACTATTAGAACATTTTACAATTTTACAGTTGCTTTTAAACTAGCTTGTACACCTTATTACAAACAACTTTTACCTACTATACATCCAATATGCATTCATATGCATTCTTATGAAACCCTTGCCACGCTCGATCAGAATTTTCAACATTTTCCACTATTGCATTATGCCCTCCCAGCTCAATCAGAATTCCATCAACTCCACAGCCCAACGTCCAGTCCATTGTGCCCTCTTACATACACTCCTTACGCTCTCATTATTGAAAGTAACAGCCTTGACTACGAAAAACGAAATATCCAGCCCGCTCGATTACGCATCTAATCTAACCATCAACAACTGCCTCCTACAACTAGATCGCGCTCCCTATAATACATCTCCCGCGTAAACACGCGGACAATGCAACAGCCAAAAAAAAGTGTACCAAGGCATTAATAAACCGTCGAAGGCTTCCACATCTCGAGGCTTGAGTCATACGAGAAAGCATTCAGGATAACCCGTTTGCTCGGGCGCAAAACTGTGTATGCGTGTGAAAGGCGCTCCCGGCTACAACAATGAGCGTCGCGCCCGCCGAATGCTAAGTATAGAAAGGATAGAGCGAGTAGATAAGAGGTCGGACTTTTTAAAAAAAAAGAGTAGCGCCTGCTGGGCTTTGTCTTTGAGCGCGACGCGCTGCTTTTTAGTTGCTGGTCTTCTAAGTGGTTTTCCGCGGAGGAAATCATCGCAGTTTAGGGTTATCAGGGTTATCAAGATTGAATTAGCGAGTGTGTGGTGCGAGAAGTGTACGGGGCGTTTTTTTATGTATGGTGAAGTTGTTAGAATGTTTGCTTAGGCGGGATGTGTTTTTTTTTATTGGATTGTATGGAAATGGTTTGTTATTTTTTTCAATTACATGTATGCAAGAGTATTATGTTTTTAGTAGTTTATAAAAATTGAATTGATTGAATTGATCCATATGTAAAAAATGTTACATTTCCTCCGAGCAAGAACTTGATTTAAAATTAATCTAATATACATTCATCATAATTTTACTAGTAGGCATTCAGCCATGTTAACAACTTCATTTCCTTATTTTTGCCAAATGCAACTATTTTTCTTTCTTTAAAACTCGTTGAACTGCATATTTTCAATATTTTCAATAACAAGCAACTTAATTCGTCCAACCAATTTCCAACCCAAACATCCACATCTACTTAAGTCAACAATTACATACCCATTCCTCTAATCCAAACCCAAAACCACTCGCAATCCCACCTCCCGGCACCTCCCAGAAAACACTCAGCCAAACACCCAACCAAAGGAAAACCATCTTCGCTTTCTCTCCTGGCTCCCAAAAAACTCTCGGCTCAGCGCGCACGAAAAATGGAAAGTCCAGCCGATCGATTTCGTTTTCCGCGGCCGCGAGAACGAGAAAGTCCAGGGCGCGACATCCTCGCTTAGCTCAGGCGCAATCGCGACTCGAACGCGCGGCCGTAACGGTGCACACGGCTCAGACTCTTGTACCGCAATATCGCAAGTCTTACGGTACTATCCTACCTGCCTCGCGCGCGCGAAAATACAGCCGCTTTTAATTGATGCGCGATGACGCACGCAGGATGCGCCGGCCTTGAAATCTCGTATACTTGCTTCTTTTACGAGCGGTGACAATATTTTTTTTTTTTCGGTAAGTCGGAGTGTACGAGCGGAGAAGCTGGTAGGTGGTCTCTCGCGGACTGGTACAGGCACTGCTATTTGCGCGCGGGTATGTACCGGTAGGAATTTCATTTTTGAGATGGCGATCGCCGTGCTTGTATGAATACAGTTACACCAGCGGCTCGGCCAGCTTCAATTGTGACGCTGTGGCATAGGCGCACGTCTTAGCTGCGCGCATTGCTTCTCAGAACTGCGATTTCGTTTTCTTGATTACTCCGTGTAGACTCGATACTTGTGATTGTTTGGACAGAGCGTTCCGAAAATAATTTTTGGACTGGAACAGCAGCGATGCATTATGGGGAAAAAGTAAAACCCACGCTCGGGACGAAAGACTGAGCCCGCGTACAGAAGTAGAAATTTACTCTCCGAACTCGTGTCTTTTGCGACGACAGTTCCAGGTCAGCTGGTATCGGCTGCAGTCACGCGAGCTCTGCTCCCGTCGTGCTGACAAATCATAGTGCTTTGTAATTCCGAAAGCGGATTGATACCTGAATGCGCCGCTTAGTTTATTGGGACCGATGGCGCGTGGGATAATTAGAATATATACGCTCGGTGTATTGTATACGGCTCGTCTGTAGACGCTGAGAGCTTCGCTATCGAATGTAGGAATCGGCTCTTTTACGAGCCGATTTATACGTCAGTGAGGCTCGGTGAGTTCAAACGAGGCGCTTAAGGATCGACGTCGACGAGTCGAGAGGATTTAAAAGTGGACGTATGTATATACAGTAAAGGACGATGGCCTGTGAAAAAAATTCGGTACTTCCTGTCGATGGTATCGGCCGTGTGGAAAAAAAAACATTCTTACACGCGGACGTTTAGGTTTAATGTCGGGAGAAAGTATGGGTATAGTAGGGCACGACGAGCGCCCCTAGGGCACTTGACGCTGTGCACCTGCCCGAGTATATGCGAGTCTGGAATTTTTGGGTGCAGCTGGAATTCGAGCTTGTCTATGAAATAATTTCTTTGTGATAAGGTGCAATTACGAGAGGCTGGGATGAAAGATAGCGGGACCGATAATTTGTAATCTGGTTTTTAACGTTAAGTGTTACACGCGTATTGCCATTTTTGTCTACCGCTGGAGTAGTATTAGAGCTGTAACTTTTATTTGTAAAATAAAGTTCAAGAAACGTAAGAAACGCATTTTACAGTCTCGGAAAATTACCCATCATTTCTACATCAACTACTCGCCGGGAGAAAAAACTAATCTATTGTTTATTAAAACCACCTCGCAGCTAACACTTAAAGCAAAATGTTCAAAAACATCGGGCGCCATAATAGCCCATAAAAAAAAGTATCATTACCCGGCAAGCGTAGCCAACAAGAGCTGTCCAAGGTGGCTCCTTTGTCCTGACGCTCATCGGCGCACGGATACGCAAAACGATTTTCCCACGCCGCGGGAAA
Organism: Eupelmus azureus; assembly: GCA_030522685.1. Classification (NCBI taxonomy): domain Eukaryota; kingdom Metazoa; phylum Arthropoda; class Insecta; order Hymenoptera; family Eupelmidae; genus Eupelmus; species Eupelmus azureus. Next base: position 11,502 of record JAPYZA010001550.1, on the reverse strand, counting down.
CTTAAAACAAAAAAAAAAAAACAACAGTCGCACGAGTTTCACGCTTTGATGCTCGAAAGCGCTGATGATAGGTTCGCGCGCTTTTATCGGCGCTGTTTGCGAAAATCGAGGTACTTTCCATGTTTGTTGTGCGTAATTATCATGCGCGCGGTTTTACGGAGTATTTTAGACCCGCCGAGTGAAAATGTGGGAGCCAGCTTTTCTCTCCGGCCCAATGATGGGGTTCGGGTTATTGGGAATGAATTTTCTATTCGCAGAAGTGCGTTTGTTATTTGGTTTCTTGAGATCGACGTCGGCCTGGTATTATGGACAGAAATAGATTGATTTTCTTTTCCCCCTTTTTTATGAAAGTGTGTTATGCCGCGGTGTAATTAGCGTTAAATTGCTCGTTATCGGTAAGTTTATTTATAAGTGACACGGATAAGTTATGATTGCTACTAACTAGTATATTCTTCATACGTTTTAGATATACGTTAGATATAGATTGACGTATTTAGCCATTACGGATAAAAACAATATACTTTACTTTCATCCACTTTCCTCAATTCCTCTTCTCTCTCCGCAAAGCTTAGAAAAAGCAACGAAGAAGAGGCCGCTAATGATTCCCTCGAACGAACCTCGCCGCGCGCTCAAAAGGCCCCGGCGCGCGGAAAAAAAGGCACTCTCGGCACGCCGGCAAAAACAATAAACCCATTTTCCGGGAATCCACTTGCCGAGACCCAGAAACCGAATCCCAAAAGCGGCGCGCGATGCGTTTCACGCAGGCTGTCTTTAAGTTCCACCTGAACGCCGGGGGCCTCGTAAAAGAGCAGGTATATAGAGAATTTCGAGGGTTCGCTGGGTGCGTGCGATACCAGGCGAAAACTGGATTGGCGTGCGTAGGAGTAGGAGTAAAGACGATTCGGTGCGCTGGTTTTACGAGTGGACAGTGGAGGTTTTGTCTGTAGGGCGAGGTTGAAAGGAAAAAGGTTGTTGTGATACTTGAAGAGGAGTGGAGAGGTTCTTTTGTTCGTTTTTGTGATTGTTACAAAGGGTAATGATGGCCGCGGGGTAGGATCGAGTGTCGTTGTAATCGGGAGGATAATGAACAATGGTTGAAGTTTGCACTTTCACGAATGAGTTTGAGAGGTTCGCGGTTGTGTCAGCGATTGTTTTATTGGAATTCTTTGGTTTACAGGTATTTATTATCCATTGAAGCGAGTAAATTTATAATTTAAGTTCAAGAGGATGTTAATCTATCAAAGCGTTTCTCATGGATAATTATTTTTCGTTAATTAATACCGAGCAATAAATCTAATTACTTAATTTCAAATACATATACTATAAAATAATTTATACAATGCAAAGCTTATCAATATTCCAATTACCTCAAAGTCCTCCACATACACCACATTCCTCTTAAAACGGCCATCAAACTCCCTAAAGATCGCTTATTCTCACCCCATCGATTCCTACTTATACTATAACCACTTCAACACCAAACAATTTCCATTTACATCGACTTAGCGCCTTATACCCACACTCAAAACCAGTGCGCGCGCTTATTTCGTAACACCAACCGTGCGATCGGTTAGCTAGCCGATCGGCGCATATAATACGGGGCGTAGCCCCCAAGTCGCTGACCGGAAACGCGCCGCGGCGCATCTGTATAAACTATACATATACCTACTCGCGGAGTCGCAGGAAACGGCGATTAGACAATAGCGAACGGTACTCAGTTTCGTGATCGTTACGTCAAGTACGCGCCGAGGGCCGCCTTATAAGGCAACCTATATACTTGTAGCTGCGACAGTCGAGCCGCGATCTGAATATAAACATGCAGAGGTCACGCTCCTACAGAGCTTATTTTTCCTTCTCTTTCTTTCCCGAGGATGATCCGGTTAGTACGAAGAAACAGTTTGGAGGTTATGTACATTGTATAGGCATAACGAGAGGGCTTACTAATTGACGATTCTCGTTTGGCGCTTCCACAAATCGCGAAATAACGAGCGAGATGCTGCAGCTGTTTAGTCAGCTCGCGACGCGCGTTGCCGCGAAATTATACACGCGCAGCTACCTGGCTGGTTATGATTAACGCGCTCAGCGCGCTTCCTAGGATCTGGGTAGAGTTGAGGTTGTACTCTGTGTCTTTGTGGATTATGGGGAGGAGAAGGAAAAAAAAATGAGCCATTCATTACCTTTAATTAAACAAAGAACTGTTATGATGAATCGGCTGAGGGATTAGGAGCCGCAGTGTGAAATTGGGGGATTGCGTTAGTTCTTAGCACTGGGAGTATATGTGTGGATGAGAAATTTATTTTATTCGTCATCGTTTCTTATTATGGAAGCACAGTTACGACGTCGCGAGTGTCTGTCTTATCCCACGATTCTTCCTTCACTATTTGCTTTAAGTATAAGTGAAGCATTCTAAATAAGCATCGGCGCCTGAATATAATTATAACGACAACAATCAAACCAATAACCTAAACCTAAACTCATCAACACACCACACTCCTCTACATATCACTACACAACTAATCCTCTCTAAAACCCTCACGAATACCGATCGCTATCGTCAAACCTCACGACCGTCCGATATTATACTTTTATCCCCAATCGACGGCTCGACGCCTCTTACGGGCCGATGCGCGCTCGATACAGCCGCGTGCGAAAGTCGATACGATCGTTGACCGTGCCGGAGTTCGCTCAGCTCTTCGCGCGGACTTCCGTTGAAGGCGAAACGGGAAGAGAGAGAGAAGCCAGCTCTGCGGAACCGGCGCCGCGTGCCGCGCTATCGGAAAAATCAGCGCCTGCAAGAGCGAGGGATTATCCGTGGGGTCTTATATTATAGGTGTGGCTGTATCGCTGGCTGTCACGATGAGCGCGATGGCTTGTGGAGGGTTAAAGGTTTTGAGGGGGGATTATTGGGATCTGATTGGGCGGTGGGTGATTTATGCGGTGGAGATCGTTAAGTGGATTGTTTTGGTGAGTGTGTTGTTTTGGCCGAGAAAGTGGATAAGGATTTTCTGAGTTGCCGTGTATTGGCTGATAGGAAAGTGTGTTAGGAATATTCTTAGTGATCGGGTGTTAGTCGGTCGAAGATTAATTCAAAGCAAGTTTCTAATGTCGCCAAGATAATTATACTAATAAATTGAGTCTTCACAATGCCGAAGACTAATCTCTTAAGTTTTCCATTAAAACCAAGCAGTCGACTGATGAATCGAATCGCAGGAACGATCGCACGTAAGATTGTTACCGCGTTCTCTAATTACGGCGCGTCTATTATCGATACTAACCGCCTATAATTAGGCTAAATACTTTCCGCAATTACGCGCGGCTTATTCTCAAAATATGCTCCCATTATCCCTCCCCTCGCCCTCTCTTCCTCCCCATTACACCCCGACTACCTCAATAATCCATCTGTTCTCTCTCTCCTTCTCGCTCACCGCTAGAAGAAAAGCTTACAGTCATGTCCCTTTTACACTGCAGAACACCCGACTAGGCAATACAAGCCTCAAGCTCGCGCAGCATCGATGATAATCATCTCTCTCTCTTGCTCGCTGTCGGCTGCGTAACTGTAAAGTCGCGCCGACTCCGTTAATTATGATTCCTGCATAGTCGCTCTACTCTCTCTCTCTCTCTCTTGCTCTCTGTATGTATGTGTCTGTATTATCGATGTCGGTGCACGCGTGCCTCGAATCTCTCCTCACCGATCTGTATACATATACACAGCGCGCGACTTTTCGAGCGCGCGCGAGTTTTCCGTAAGGAGAGCCTCGACACTTTACCGCGCTGTAACGGGACATATCGGCGCAAGGCGGATACGAAATCTTTCGAGCTCTATAGGCTGTATAAGCGAGGAGCGCGTATATAGAGAAGCGTTTCGTGGGGGTCTAGAGAAGCTGAGAGATTATTGTCTGAGGCGGCTTTCGAAAATAGAAATGACGGAGCGGTTTGGGCCGGGGAAAAAGAGCTGGTTTCACACGTCGTCGGCGAGGAGCGGAGGAAAGCAGAGATCTGAAGTCTGACTTTTACTCTTGCCCGGCTGTTTCGATGGGTTTCGATGGATGGCTTTTTGCCGGAGGTATTTTTGTCGGTGGGGATATTGTTTTGTAGGATGAAGTTTTAGTTTTGATTTTTTAAGCGATTTCAAGATAATTAGAAATTTACGTGTGTAAACAATGAACAATGTATGATGAAAAAATTGCGATCAGTTTTGACGACAATATATTTTTTGTGCGTAAAGCAAGCGCAATGCGTACGAGGAAGTGCGTCGCAAGAAAATTATTTCAACTCGAATCCTTATAAGTAGCCTTACAAAAATTTTATTCCTCTTAACCTTGAAACTCCGCGCACGCTTACGTATATACCCACTGTCGCAGGAAACCCGAGAGCAAAGTTTTATATGCGGCAACTGTTCTCCAAGGGACAGCGTAAAAATTTTAAAGAATTTCGCGTGAATTCTGCTACCCACGCCGAATATCAATTTACCCTCCGGACAATTATTGTAAATTTCAAACAAAAACAATGCTACATCGTTCACTTGATTCGAATTTACATAAATTTTATGCACATAAATTTGCGCGTTCTTACAAAATATTTTTTCGAATATCCCGCCGAGAAAAAAGCCTATCACCTAAATAACCATTTATTCAGCTATAAATTTACGAGACTCAAAATGCGACCGGTCACGATGCCCGACATATTCCAAGATTAAATCCCATCCAGCTCGTTCCAAATCGCTATTATGAAACCCAAGCAGCCAGCTCAATTCTCCTCTCTCTCTCTCAAAATCTCCTCACCTCACGTCCTACAATAGCTCCGATCCTGACTCCAAACCGCGCACTAGACTCGCGATAAAACCGCCAAACGCTCGCTTATCCGCTAATTACAATACAAACTGCTAATTGCACGCGTCACCAGACGCTGAGAGAGAGAAAAAGGAAAAGCAGCGCCACGCCGAGACGAAATTATTATTCGAGGAGATCCCACGGCCACTTTTACTTTTGCGCTTCTATATGCACGCCAGTTACGTAAATCGCTTTCGAGAGATGCGCTCGCGCTCGGAGAAATTTATATGTTTATGAGACGTCCAATCGTGGAGCCAGAAAATTTTCCAAGCCGCGGCTCAGCTGCGCCGTCGAGTTCCGGAGTGGAATGAGAGGAAAAAAAGGAAGGCGATCCGGCTCGTTAGAAAGTAAATAATTACATTTTTGTTTCGAGCGATTAGCGAGAGCGGGTTAATCGAGGACTGCGATTCGATGTGTGTATACACGGCGGACGGAATTTCTTTTGGCCTTTGAGAGTTGGGATAGACGGACGGGGGAATTGAAGCTGGGATCGAGGTGGACTTTCTTCTGGCCGCTGATTTATGTCTTTATATCGCTTGTCGATACTTTTGAGAGCGGGTATGATTAATTAGGTTCGTGTGTGTACATGAGAAAATGAAATTATAGCCGCGGTGAAGTGTGGTATCATTGATAAGAGGGAATTGAATTTGGAGAAAATAATTGAGACAGTGTGATATAGAGTTAGCGGTATAAGGTATTGTGGTACACGAATTGATATTGATATAGAACGAAAGTATAGAGTAATATATATTTTTTTAAATTAATTTATTATTGAGCTTAGTTGCACTTTTAAAGAAAATTTACTATAATCATTTTTTATAAGAGTTGTTGAGCAAAATAAATTCACGTAAGCTGCACTATTCAACTCATTTAATCTTTGAAGATTTTTGCAATATTGGATTTCCGACCCGAGAATTATGATATATTAAAAATTTAATAACCTATTTTATTTTAAAATAACTAAAGTTAAACTTAATTTTAGTATATCATTTACGATGAATCAATATTTATCGAGCAAAATGCTATATTTTAAACAGGTATTTAAAGACTACAGTAAGACACTCTTCTTTGAAATTCTCAATAAATATTTTGAATGTAAAGATGCTTTCCAAATGAAAACGTGGATTATAAATTAAAATTTCAATAAGTTTATTTGACGCGTGACTATTGTACAAGGCAGGGCCTAACTGAAAAGTTAAGTTACTATTCAATGAGAGCTGCTCATGAATGCTTGACAAAATACTGCATACAATTATGGCCCTTCCTTAAAAACTTCGGCGTGCTTTTGTAAAAGGATTTTGTATGGGGAAAGTTTAGTTATTTTTAATGGACTTTCTCTTACGTTAATACTCAAAAATGAGTTATGACCTTATAATGACTTAATGGTTTTGAGACATAAAATCGCCTTAGGATTTTTTCTTCCGGCCTAGTTTTTCTTAAAAATTATAATGGTAAAATAAATGAATTTCGCTCCTAATTCACTTATTCTTACTAAGCGAGGATTCAAAACTTTTTATTACTTTTATCATCCATTAATAGAACAATAAATAAGCTATTTTTAAAAAAGTGTGCTAGTATATCTTCATAAAATCATCCTCATTAAAGTAATGCTAAAGGCTTAGAACGTTTATTTTTTGCTCAGCCAATCTGAACTACTAAAAGACCGAAAAAGAATGTTAGCCGCAACAGTTAATCATTTTCTCTTCTTTCAAAAATAGATCCAATCCTAATTGGCTACGAGGCATAATTACAGTGCAGATCCCGAGATCCATTAAAAACCAGAGAGGGTCGAGCCCGACCTTCACCTTGAAAAATGCGAATATTTCAAAAAACTAGAACCCACTGCTAATCGAATTCTTCCCTCCCCAGTTCCCACCCACAATAAGAAAAAGCGTTTTTCCAAAACACAACGAATGACTGGCAAAAACCCAAACAACTAACCTTCCCAAATCCCTCCAAAATGGCAACCGATCCCTCAAAAACACATTCCACCCAACCCACTAAAAAAAAACTCTCCTCTAACCCAACATCCCAACTCTAACCTAAACTCTCCGCAACGAAAAATCCCAGCCGTACAAAACCAGCGCAGCCATTCCAGCCTGTCCACGCCGAAAGAAATGTCGCCTCGTCGGCGCGAGTCTAAAAAATTTTCGGAGCCGCTCGCTAAAACCGTTAGTCAGATTACGCGCGCGGCTCCGCTCTCTCTCTCTCTCTCTCACACAGCCGACTCTCCTATATACACACACACAGCACAGAGCGTAAATACATCCAGTCCAGCTCGCGCATACAGATACGCAGTCAGAAACCTCTCTCCCAGCTTCTCCACGCGGCCATCGGGAAATCGAGTCCCGGCGCGATCCCAAGCTCGTCGCCGTCGCGACCGGTTTTGTATACGTATACATATACACGTATACGTGCTCTACGGAAATATCCTCGTTCGTTTCGAACGGTAGTTCTTCGCCGGAGAGAGCTTCGTATTTTCCTTTTTTTCGCTTTATGTACACTTGCGTGAGCGCGGCGCGCGTTTTATATTTATTCGCGCGCGCGTGTACACTTGAACGATATAACCCAGCCGATTATTTTAGCACGCATGCCGATTTTCTCCGCGCGCACGCGCGTTTAGGCTCGATTGAATGCGCGAGCTTTTTTTTAGTGAGCAGGTGGATGTGTATATGCTAATGGTTGGGTATACGGGGCTTGCTGAGTGCTGGAGGAATTCGCGTTTACGTAACCCTTTGGGTGGCAGGTCTGGTTATTGCGGAGTTGTTGGTGTGTTTATGTGGGAGGGAAACTGTGGGTCGTGAAAATATTTGTGGATCTTGTTTAATGGGGCTGTGTCGCCGGTCTAATGAGTTTTAAAGAGACTTTTTAGAGTATTTTTAAGGAGGAGTTTTTAAGGTGCTTGTTAATAAAAGGTTATAAATAAATGGCGGATGAACTAAAATGTTGGATGAGTGTGTCCATGAATATTTATTTAGAGATCGGACGCGAAAGGAAAATGAGGAACTAAACTTTTTTCTTCGTCATTATTTTTGCAGGATAAACCCGCGCAGCTTGACTTTTATGAAATCTCAAACAATGAAAATTTATTTAATTATTTTAAAATAATAGTTATTCACGGAAAATTTGCAGTAATTTAAAATGCAAATAACGCGGGGAAGAAAAAATCACGTAAACCCCAAGCGAGCTCGTATTTCAAGCACAACAGCGAACTAATTATTACGCGGAGCCTGTATACACACATACATAATTAGTTGCGTATCAGCGCGGAACTGGCAATTAGAAATTCGTCATAAAGGCTGCGGCCGCTGTAATGGATATTAAATGGCAAAAGGCCGCGTGCCCGAGACGCGAAATTTCTCTATAGCCAATTTCTCGCGCAGATTAAAGACTCTAAAGCAGAGAGACTTTCATTAACTTGTGACAATGAATTCTATTAGAGCGTAATTGAGATTTAATTCCTTCTTTACGCCCTATAAAAGATAAATATTCGAGATTTAAATAAAAGATTTATCATCCAATAAAGTTTGCTTTCTATATCTCCAGGCACATCGGCCGCTTTCTCGTCTGCATTTTTCCTCTAACAACTCGACAGCGCAGAAAACAGTCCTTCGCTAAATCATCCATCTCCTCCGTTACAAAAGCCAAACTCAAACCGATCTCCTTACATAACCAGACACATCGCATCGAAGAAAAACTAAACCGCGGCTGTTAACTCCCCCGGCTAGCTTCTGTAAGCCATAGAGCTGATACTCATAACGCGATCCAAGAGCCCAGATACACAGCCCTGGCATTGTTCTCGCTTTGGAGCACCTGCAGCGCGTTTGCCGATCTCCCAAAACAGCCAGCGGCGACCCGCAGGTGAAAAGACCGCAGCGTTGCGATAAGAGTGAAAGAGAAAAAATAGAGGCCCGGCCAGAATCAACAGGGCCCGCATTCTCCAATTCGAATTTCCACATTCCTCTCTTTCTCTTTCTCCGAGTGTATATAATCGAAAGGATCGCGCAGACACGTGTGGAATCGGCTTCTAAAAGCTAGGGAGATTCAAGGTCCTTGCGATCGTTTCGCTCGATTTTTATTGCATTATGGATCGCGCGGGAGAATGCGAATTTGTGTGTGCGTGTGCGTCGGAGGCTCGCGTCAAAACAAAAAGGGAACGGAGATATTTTGGTATAGTTTATGCGCGGTGGGGGAGCGATCGAAGGATATCGGCGCGCAGAGCAGGAGTGGAGGAGACGCGAATCCTCGCTGTGTGCGATTATTTCAGGCTGTTTACTTTCAGCGGGGATTGGCATTTATACGCCGGGAGCGAGGAGAGAGATGGCTTGTCAGATATCGTTGCGAAATTTTCGATTAACGATGTGCGATTTTTTGATTCGGGAGCATATGCTTTTATTTTTTGGTATATGATATTTATGCGCCCGATGCGAGTGTAGGAAGGCGCGATGAGGAGGCGCATTGAGCTCTCTAAATTTGTAATGATGTAGCGTTTCTTATGATTATTCAGTGCCTGGGAGGCGCGAGCCAAGGCGCCCGTGAAATTCGGGCCTCAAAACAGTTATTATCGAATCAAAAATTAAAATGCACGACCCACGCTCTCAAACCCTCTCCACTCCCGCCTATCCACAGCACACTCATCTCTTTCCACGCGCTCCATTTTACCCCAATTTTCCTGAATAACCACTACAATCACACCCTCACACCACCTCAACCTCCAAAACGAATCAACAAATCGTTCATTCCCATCGGCGCACCTCTTACGAAACATACCGCTCCCGCACGGCTACTCCCGTAATACGCTCCAGCAGCCGGAGAGCCACAGCCGCGCTCCACTAAACCGCGAGGTCCCTTACTCTCTCTCTTGCGCGCGCTGCTTTTGAAAAAACCAAAACGCGCGCCGTAAAAGTAAAAGCCCGCGACTATATAAAGCTCTCGCACGGCACTGGCTATACAAGAAAGAGCGAGAGAGAGAGAGAAAGAAGAAACGTCCGTGTATATACATATAGACACGCGAGGAGTCGCGGAGCGCGAGTTCAAGGAACTTTTTTCCCCGCTCTGGCGCGCGATGCTCCTTACACACTCTGCTTTACACGCTGCAAAACTGTTTTCCCTCTCTTTCGCTCATACACGTATATCCGGCTTGAGTCGCGACTTTAACACACTCGCAGTTAAGAGAGCATAGAGTACTTAAGGTGGCACTCACTTGTCTTATCGGAGCGCTCGGGGACGACGATGAGGGCCTTTGTCGGCCTGCTGCAGCTAGGGAGAACAGCCGCGCGTCCTCTACGCGCCGAGCCGAGTCATGGAGTATATATCGGCGCTCTGCGGCCCTATGACGTCCCTTCCCTTTAGTCCTCTTCTCACCTCGGGTTGCAGAAGCCTCTTCTCTCTCACTACTCTACTCTTGCGGGAACGATAAATAATCAACACTGCGTCTCAACTGAGCGATCGGTTAAAAACGGAACAAGAATGAAGAAAACAACAACAGAAACCGCACTGTATCTGTCCTGCGTGGGCGGCGGAGAGGCCAGTCCTTTACTTTACATCCATCAGAGAGTGTGTAGCGCTTGTACGTGTGTGTGTGCGTGTAAAAAAGTGTGGACGTTTGTGCCCGGGGTCACGGAGCACCTTCCCTCCGGCCCGCCGCGTTGAGACTGAGGAACGGGCCCAAGCCAGCGCAGCAGCAGCGGGCCCCGGTTAAGGGGGAGCCAGTGACTTGGGTATATGCGGGAGAAAGAGAAGGAGCGGCGGCGGCGGCGGCGGCGGTGGTGCTTCTCTGTCTCTGTCTTTCTCTCTCGCTCCTCTCTCCTTTCCTTTCTTACCTGCTCCTTCGCCGCTCCTCTCTGCAGCGAGCCAGCAGCTTATACCGCAGCTCGAAGCAAGCCTCTTCTCGCTCTTTCTTTATCTTAAGGCCACGAGTCCACTGGCCGGTGGTCGCTTGCTGGCTCTGGTGTACGTGGACGTGGCTGAGGTGGTGTTTTTCTGAGCGCGGGAGTGATGGTCTTTATTTGATGCGAGGGGCTAATTATTTGATTGATGAGCGCGCTGGGTGTTTGACTATTTGGGTAAGTCAGATGCAGGGACGGGAGCGACTCCTCGTATAATTATGTAGTTAAACATACCGATATCGAATCAGTCAAAGTTTTCTCAGCTTTCCCGAGATTTATCCTCCTGAGAATAAATTCCAAGTCAAACCTCAAGCCCCCATCCTGAAAACAGAACCAAACCCACCTCCAACTACCTGGCGCCATCAGGAGAATTTCGCAGAGCCAACGGGCCGCATCAACGCCTCCCTCATACATATACACAAGCATATCCGGCGCCAGTGGAGACCAGCCAGCCATTTCTCTCTCTCTCCGCGTCTCCTTTGCCTGGTGAACGGTGAGCGCGCTCAGAGCCTGGCCCTCGCGCGGGCTTTCGTACAGTGGGCGCTGCAGCAGCAGCAGCGAGGCTTGGGATATATGGACAGTAGGCCATGCGACTTGGCGGTGTTTCTTGAGAGAAAGAGAGAGAGATGAGAGTTTGCCGATCTCGTGCGCCCCGGCGCGTGGACCGGAGTGGGATTCCGATGGCGGTAGTAGTTTCGAGGATTAAAGCGCAAGGATGGGAATAGGTGGATGTTGAACGGTATACTGCTGGCCTGTTTTAGTCAAGAATTTTTAATGGTTTGTAA
>JAPYZA010001549.1:0-23761 GCA_030522685.1 Eupelmus azureus | reverse complement strand
TAATACACCCATCTTTTTAGCAACACTTTATCAATCACTCCAAATCTCCTCACAAAACCCTCCCGAATCCTCAACGACCTTTCCAAAGCAACACCTCCGCAACAAACCAATCAATACCAAAACAACCCGTCCGCCCTTAAAAACCCCAAAACAAACATCACACCCCCCTAATCATCAACTCCACAATCGCGAAAACCCCGACGTCTCTTTATCAAGCTCACCCCACCTCCCCTTCGATAATCCAACCTCTCTCTCTCTCTTTTCCCTCGCCTCCCCCTACAGCGACTCTCTCGCGCTTGCGCCTCCACGCTTGGCGCCGGCTGGCCGTATAAAAGCCAGCCCGGGCGTCGCGACGTCTCCAGACGCGAGTCAGACGCAGCCCGCGGCGCGGCACCGAAAATGTAAGGCGCTTGCCCAGCTCAAATAAACCAGCATATATAAAGCAACGAGTGTTGAATTGACAAAAGCTCTAGTGATCAGTGCGATCGTTACAATCGATACGTGCCCTCGAGTGACGTAACATGCAAACTGTTTGAACTGTTCTCACGGCGTTCGATAACACAGTGATACATTGTTAGTAGAGATTAGAGAGATAAAGGGAGAATCGACAGTTAAGCCGATGGTTATCATAACGTCGTCCGCTCATCAGGACTCACATCGCGGACGAGCCCCCGCAGACGGACAATCGCAGAAGGTAAGAGTCTCAGGATTTTTCCGCCGCACTTCTGCGGTATAGTAAACAGCGGCGCGAGCGGGGAATTAAAATAGACGTGACAAACAGAAAGTTATATATACAGAACGTTAGAGCAGACGCGAGACAGCCGAGCGTGCGAGACTCGGTGAGAACCGGTGCTAACTGGACAAGAGCGAGCTTTCGTGGTGTCTGCGTGGGGGGAGCTTTTTTTCTGGTTTAACGTGATTTTGTTTTGGCTTTTTTGGGGGGAGGTGGGAGTTGCGCTGAGGTGAGGGGAGAGCGGATTTTGAGGCGAGGGAAGGTTGAGGTTTGACGGTTTGCTGGATTGTGTTTTCGGTGGTTTAGTATGCTGTAAGTGATTATTTTTGAAAGAGAGAGATAAATTGAAAGTTATTTTTTTCTTTTTTTGATTAATTACGAGCTTAAGTAAAATCGAGAAGACTGGATTTTCAGTTAGAATATCGTATTAGAGGCGTGAAAAACAAATTAATTTTTAGACGCGATGGTCTCTAATTTTAGCGTTGTTTAAGATTAGAAGTTGAAATAACCTTTTAAAAACAAGTTTAAAATTAATTCAATTCTTCATTAAAAACCACGCAATAGAAAGTTAAAAAAAAATTCACCCCCCTTCACTATCGACAACCTATCACGAAAACCAATCTCCCTTGACAATATACCCGACATTAAAAAAAGAACAATCACGCCACTTATCAATCCCACCCACAACCCCAGCAAAAAATCGCAACTCTTATAAAACTCCTCTCCCATCGCGAAATCATCCCGCCAAAATGCGCGCAGACACAATCGCAGCCCCGCAAAAGATTATTTGGGTTGCAGCGAGGCTGCTGCCTACGCTTATCGATCCTCCAGCTCCTGTCGACTGGCAGGAACTGACCTCGGGCCACATGCGCCGGCGTGTAATAAGTATAGTTTGGAATTTAATTGCCTGTACGCCGAGGCTGGGAGATTAGGTAATCTCGAGGAGGATTACGGGGGTGGACTTGGGCAGCTTTGAATCGTTGATTAAAGCCGGAGCCAGGGAGAGGGAGGGCGAATTATCGGCGGAATCGTGGGTGGCGCGAGAGATGTTACTGTTGTTGAGTTGAAATTGCGCGGGGAGTCCGTGGGTGATGTTACGCGACGTTTCAGCGGATTACTCATGCGTAATTTTCTGCGTCCACTTATGATGTAATTTGCGTTGATTCGTATCTTTGGTAGTTACGAAATTTTCACTCGCGTCATTCTGCAAGCTTAAATCAAGCCATTTTGATAAATTTAAATAATTTCTATAAACATACTAAAAATTTAACTTACAATATAACAAACAGCCAAAAGAAAAACAAACTGAAAATTTGAAAAAAAAATCTCCTTCAAAATCCCACTTAACAACTATTCAATTAACTTATTCCCCAACATCAGCCAAGCCTATCAACCAAATTTGGCTTCCCACCTCGCTCTCCCAGAAATCATATCGTTCATCTCGGCCGCGCGATTACACTTCTGGCGTACGAGCGTTGGCTGGCCGCTCTCCAAGCTCGACGCACACACGCACGTTACGCGCTACGACATTGCCAGGCAAATAATCGATTGCCGAGCTCGACTCTACGGGTCCTTTTTACGCGATTACGCACGCTGTATAGTATAGTCGTAGTAAATCTCTCATGTGACTGCGGGTCGTGTGATTCGATGGGTCTGCCTGGCCTCGTTTTGGAGATCTGAGAGGTATTCTTGAGAAGGAGGGTTGCTTTGGGGTTGAGCTTGGAGGGTTTGGTTGTTGAGTGTGGGTGGAATTAGGGTAAATGGTGACATTTTTTGAGAGTCTGATTTGCTTGGAGATGATATTTTAATAAGCCATTTGGATAAAATAATAATGATAATGATCATTCATGATTGTAAATATTTGTGATAATTATTTAAAAATATACTTTCAAAGCATTAATAACTCTATTTGCAATAATATATCAATCCAAACAGTCGTTTCTACGTCGTAAAAGCACTTACTCACCTCTAGCACCCATTTGGAATACCTGCACGCCCGATCCTCATAAAAGATTCAATTACAAGAATCATTGGAAGCTCCCCAAAGAGCTTATTATTTCACACTCGCCCCGGCAATATTCAAACCAAAGCAAAGCACATTCCAAAAACGCAACGCCACAATAACCCCGCGCTCTTAAACGCCCGTAAATTTCTCGTATTTAGAGAGAAAACGCGCTCGGCGCTAAAAACAAACTGCGCATTGTACCCAGCGATCCCTTGCGTACCCAGCGAAACCCATTCGCGATTGACATTAATAATGGCCGTTTACGCAGCCAACTAATGGTCCGCGAGTTTCCCGAGGTAAACAAGCAATAGCGCAAACTTTCAGCGCTATCTTCGCCAGAGGCATTCTGTGTGGAACTTCGGAGAGGATGTGTACGTCCGGACGAGCGGGATGCCTCCCTGGGCATGGTGATAAATAGCGCGTCGTTTGTTTTGTTTAAGGGGTGGTATAAATTCTGATTCGGGAAGTTTATCGAATGAACGCGGCCCGACGCCGGCCAATATTGCCGGCTGGAGTGCTTATTTAGCGCGCTCGTAAATACACGTCGGGCTTTTCTACCTTTTTGCGACGGACTATACTCTATTGCTCCTGATATTTTCAACCCGCGTTTACACGATCATTTGATGCTTTCAAATACGACCAGTAAGAATAGATTTCAATAACGTCAAAGTCCGTAATCGTATCAAACCATCCCGCAAAGATCGCCGCGTATTTATTCATAAACAGCGACCCACTTTAATCTGACGCACGGGACAGCCGATCAACGTCCAGCTCGCAACCTACGATGCCTACGCTCGCATTGAAAGTTTTTCAATTAAAGCCCGTAGGCCGATAATGAACAGCCCACGCTGTCGTCATCGCCTCACTCCATTATCCGAGACAGGGAGAGCAGGAAGCAAGGGAGAGAGAGAGGAAAAAGCTTGTTATTCAAGTCTCATTTCACGAGCGATCGCGCATCGATGTCCGCGGATCGATGCCGTCGAGATGCATTACACGCTCGGCTGCGGCTGTGTCCGCACGAGACGCGCATCGCACCAGCGCTCGCAGGGTTTATATATAAACAAAGCTTTCCCCGCGCTTATACCCCTCGAGTATGACGTAGCGCGCGATGACGCGCCGTCGCGCTCGGCTGAATTAATGACGGCGCGTGTTCGCGTACGTGGGGTATATGCAGCTCGATGCATTTTTCAGCGAAAGGTCATTGGGTCGTGCGAGGCGTGATTTTAGCATGCAAATCCGTCGATCTGGATTCAAGCGCGCGGCTGTCTCCTTTGCCCCCGTCGAGCGCACTTTTTGTCCTCTGGCTTCCGCTTAATCGAAGTCGATCCGGATGACGAAAATAAATCAGATGTCGGTTGCCGGGGAGTTACTGGATTTTTAATGGCCCGTGAGAGTAGGACAATTGCGAGGGTATGCCAAGAGGTGGTATAAAATTTTTACGCATCGGCGCCGGATTCCGTTTTGGGTGTGCGTGGGTTGAGTAGAAGGTTTTCTATTTTGGAACTTCGAGCAACATTAATATAATTTTTCTCGTAAATCATACATATGTTAAACTGACATCTAAATCCTAATTTATTAGTAATTAACTTGAAACGTTTAAATATTGCTGAAAAACTTTGCTAAAATCTTTAACTATACCTATTAGTCCCGAATTTTGCGACGGTATCTCAAAAATTTCCTTTCTTCTTGCTGTTACAGATGAAGCTGCACGAGAAGAAAGAGTCGGGCATCCACAGGGTGCAGGAGGTGAGCCTGGATGAACTGGACCTAGGCGAAGAGTATAACGTGGAGAAGACCCTGGGCGAAGGTAGCTTCGCCAAAGTCCTACTGGCTACTCACCGACGAACCAAAACAAGGGTGGTTCTCAAAGCTGTCCACCAAGAGCTCACCACAGAAAAGGACTTCTTCCGAGAGTTTCATTACTCTTACCACTTGAGCCCCCACCCGAACATCCTCTGTTCTTACGCGGTGGCATTCAAGGCCGAGAACTGCTATGTGTTCGCTCAGGAGTACGCGCAGTTCGGCGATCTGGCCGGCAACGTCAAGGCCGGTGGTCTTAGCGAAGACATCTGCAAAAAAATTGCTTCACAATTAGCTTCGGCTCTTGAATTCCTGCACTCGAAACAGCTGGCCCACCGCGATGTCAAGCTGGAGAACATACTAGTGTTCGCGCAGGACATGTCGAAGATCAAGCTCTGCGACTTTGGCTGCACCAGGCGTGAGGGTACCCTGGTCAGCAAGATCAGGTGCACCTGGGTGCCGTTTCTACCACCAGAGATCCATGAGATCATTAAGAACGAGAGGTACACTTGCAAAAGGAGCGCCGATTGCTGGCAGTTCGGCATAGTTCTGTTCGTCTGTCTGACCGGTAATCCACCCTGGCAGAGCGCTGATCCTATCCAGGACCCGGACTATTCGGCCTTCCAGCGCTGGCTCAAGAGGCGCACCACCAAGATCCCAAACAACTTCAGGAGATTCACCCCCAGGCTATTGCGCTACTTCAGGCGGGTGTTCGAACACAAAGCCGAGAAGCGGCCAATGGTCACCGAAATCAACAAGTACCTAAAAGATGCCTGGTGCATTAGCAAACTCAGCCACAGTGCTACCTCAACGTCAGTAGATGTAAGCGAGAACTTTGCCAAGCGGGCCGATAGTTTACTATATTTGGATACCATTGTGGATGATCGCAACAACTTCGATGAAAACAAAAACAAGCTGAAGAAGCTACTGAACAGCTACGGTTTGGAGACGACGGTGGACCAGAAGGACATGACCAAGAGGGTCTGGGAATGGGTGATGCAATGTGATTCAAATCTGGGGGATTCTGGCCTGCTGTCGACCAGCTTTGGAAGCGGATCCATGTGAGATCTGGTCAGGTCGTCCAGCGAACCTTGCGTGAAATTGGCGATATCAAGGAGAGGAAGTGTAGCTGCATCGATCTCGGCCTAAGCGATGATTTCCAGAAGCATTTGCAAAAGTGTGCCAAATGCCAAGGGCCGCGGGAGTTGTGCCAACATTTAGCAGGAGTCATGGGAGTTGGATAATCATTTGTTATCGGATATGAACTTTGTACTAATCGAAAGACGTCAAGGTGATATTAGGAGTGGGATTAAAGACGTATCTTCGAGAAGAAGCAAAGGGGGGGGGGGATAAGAGGCTATTTAGTTTGTAAAGAAGACAATTATTAGTGAGAGAGAATGAAGTCTTTTCTTTTGTTCTTCGAGAAGCTTATTTTAGTTCATAAGTGCCTCGATGCGAAGCTAACATACTGCTGTATTGTTGCTTACGTGAAGGAAAAAGAGACAATAAACGCTTCCACGTAAGACATTCAATTATTAACACGGTTATATTCGTACATGTACTCATTATCATCAACATTGTACTCGGATTGCTTTGTATTCTATTGTTCGGGGAATCAGTCGAGAGGATCATTTGATGCAGAAATTAATAAAGAAGTCCGGAAAGACGATCAGAAGAATTTAAGGGATCTTTTTAAAAACTTCTTAATTACTTTTTCTAAAGCTCTCTTCTGGACCTCTTTCTGCGAAACGGGACAAGAGATACTGAAAGTACCGAGACTGCCAGGGTTGAATGAAAAATAAAATAAAAAAGTAACAAAAACAGATATAAATACCGTAGGAATTTGTATAATGATTGTTGACGATTTCGACGTCATGATATACCACAGTATGTGCACATATGAAGTATATATTCTTGTAGAAATTTATGTAGAATATGTGTAAACGAAAGATGGCAGTTACCCCTTGAATGGATGTTTTCATTAGATTCCATCGACTGTTAATTAAGTGATGATCCGTTAAAACTGTACGTTACTAGTCACATGATGATTATTTATTTTAAAAAATCAGCGTATAAAAAGTTGATAAAAAAGTAAAAAAAAAAAGAAATAATAGAAAAAAATAAAACGCGTAATCATTTAATTTTCTAGTTATTCATTCGCACCAGCCCATGGGTCCAAGATTATCACTGCTGGTGCTGCTTGAATAACATTGAAAAAATAAAAAAAATGATCAGCGACAAATGTGCGAATAACGAATTAAAAAATTCAAGTAGCGTAGAGTTTCGACGTTATTTCCTTGTGTTAACAAAAGTAGTGCGCGCAATGTATAGAGACTGTATTTGTAACTGTAATAATCAAGAATCCTTGTGTAAATATAATAATATAAAAAAAGTATTCTTTTAATATGGTCCAAGCATAATTTTTGTTATAGAATTTTTACTGGATACCTTGAGAAAAATAAATTTGAGACGTTTTGCTGTTTGTGAAACGATTTTCCACGAGTTTCCGTATTTTTTGTATATATAGAACTACGACGTAAGAAAAAGTCAATATATAACCACGAGAAACCATTAAAAACAATGGTAACAATCGGTTTATCGACAAAATTTTTTATAACGCATTTGCCGACGCTTAGCCAATTGATACGCAAGACAAAAATTATGCTTCAACTATAACAGTAAGCAAAAACGAATCCACAAGTACATAAGTATGTCGCATTAAAACGAAGGCAATCAGCAAGTTCCCATTCTTCCAATTCGCGCTCGTTAAAAGCGCAACTAATCAAAGGGTGGGTAAATGTACAAATGCAGGTATCCTAAACGCCACATCCACACAAATAAACACACACGCACGCACACTTACACGCATACATGCAGAAGCTGTGTAATCGAGACGAGCCAGCACACACCCACTCGGCCTTGAATAAAAAGTAACGCCGTCGTTTGAAGAAACGTATGTGTGTGTAGTAGGTGAATGTCTTCGTGTATAACCGTGAAACGTAACGCGACCGGAGATTTATCCAGAGCTGGAGAAGCAGCCAGCGTAGGTGGATAGATCGAGTGAGTCTAATAGTTATAAAATGACGGGCGGCGATGCGAGCGTGTATCCAGCGACGTTATGACCGCCGAAGCCTAAAATTGTCGACGTACACGTGCGGCGTTTGTATACATTTGTACGTTTACAGGAGAGCGTTGCAGAGCGTTGCAAGAAAGCTATTAAAACGGACGCGCACTCGTGCAGCACTATTTTATTCGCGATCTCAGAGGATATATGACTTTATTTTTACGTCGAGACTAATCGTTCTAATTACGTATTGCGGATATTAAATATATCAATGTACATAGCGAGAGATGAATCTATATATATATATTGAAGAAGAAAAGAGATGAAGTTGTGTTAACGATTAGAGGAGCGATTACCTTTTGTATATAAAGACGAAATAAATGTTGATATTCTATGAATTCCCCAGTATTTCTTTCTTTATCTGTCCTCCCAACACCCCACCACCCGCCCTCCTCAGCGTCACCTTTCAGACGCAAAAGAATCGCCTGAAATTATTCTCCTCCCGCGCGCCCCCGCCGCGGGACGGAAATAGAGGAGCGCCGGGAGTCAACAAATTACTGAAGCGAGCTCTGTATACTCTCGCCTTATAGCTCGAGTCCCGTGCGAGGGCGAAGGGGTTAAAGGCAGGGGGGAGCTATTGGAGAACTTAATTAACGGCTCGCGGACTAATGAACGTCGCAGGAAGCCCCGGACTTCGCGAACTTATAGTTCTGATGTTGGCTGGTTGGGGTTTTATTTATGATATTTCTTTTGTCTTTTTTTTTCTTTAATAGTTCTATGGGGTGACGTTTCGATCGCGTGGTTTTGAGTATTTTTACTTTGCTTTATTTGAGATATTTCTGGATATTAGCGGTCTAATTATAATAATTCGGAGGTGAAATATGGATGGTCTATATTAAAAGTGGGGTTTACTGGTGACATGCAAGATTAAAATGTAAAATTTGTTAAAGAGTTAAGTTATTATTTGTTATAAATACATACAGAACTGATACAGGATTTTAATTAAGTATAAAAGTAATTTCTTATTGATGAATTAGAGTTATTAAATAATTTAAAGAGTGAAAATCTTTTCATACACTTAATTACTTACTCTTTTTCCATTAATTTAAATATATTGCTTTCTGACGAAAGAAGTTTTGTAAGAGTAAAAAAAATGTTTTTGAAACGTCATGCACAAAATGCTGAAGCTAAGTATGAAAATAGAATGAAAATATATTATTTTTAGAAAATATGTGTGATGTTTTGTAAATTCTGGAATTTTCCGTACTTCATGTAAAAAAAGTTCATACACAATGTGCATTATTTGGGCTACCTCAACTTTTGTAATTGTCATCGTCACGCTCTAGTTACGATATTATTTTTAGTGGGACTTAAAAAGGTTTAATTTTTAGCTTTCAATTTTCCATATTTTCGAGAAAAAATTATTTATAAGAAATAAAATTGGGTTTTAATGGTAGAGGTTAACTGAAGTAAATATACATCCATCGATCCAAAATTTTACATAAAGATAACTTTTTGCTGTCTCTTGGATGAGTTATTAGCTAGCTTATTCTGTCTGTTAAATGAAAAGATATTTGAGGTTAAGTAATTCGAAGAGATGTTTCGAACCAAACGGGTAAGTTACTGGTGTCTTACAAGAGCTTATTTTTTTTCAATTTCTGATCAAAATTTATAATTAAAAGAAAATTTTCAATAAAAATTACTTTACTTTGTCTTTTATTGATTTTTCTGATTACGATATTTCAAGAAATAATATGCAACAAATATAATGTTTATTTTATTTTCGTTTTACAAAAGTTTTATTAAAAATATTATTTTTTTAATAGAAGATTCCACTTTTAAGTGAAGTAATTAATAAATCCACAGAACTATTAATGAGTTTTAGTAATACATTTTTTGAAATTATATGCACAAGAGAATACCATTAATGTGAATGAACCATATACTTTAAAAAAGTGGTAATTGTTAGGTATGACCTTTATGTAACAATTTAAATTTGAAATTTTTAAATTTAATAAAAAAATATTTTTACCAAAAAATAATAATAATAGTTTTGACTTAAACTGGCAAGGAATTAAAACAATAACTTCATATAGCAATGGCGATGTAGTACAATCATATTTTCTATTATATTTTTCTTTTTTAATTACATTTTTCACTGCAAATGTATTTATTTATATACTCCAAACTGTTCTCATTTAAGTAACACAAACATCAAAACAGCATCCATAAGTTTCCTGCAACCTACATAAGACATTTCAGCTTTTCTACTTTTAAGTTTTCTAAAGAAAATACAAGCGATACCTTACTAGCATAAGTATAAAAACACAAATAAAACTATAAATTATTATAAAAGTCTGCCCTACTCTTATATTTTCACATTTCTTCCAGCACCCACGTTCTCTCTTCCTGTACTTTATTTCTCTCTTTCAACAAGTCCATTTCACTTCCCACCCTTTCATTTCCTTACCCGCCACTCATCCACTAGACTATCACTCTAAGGCTACACCCTATCCTCATTCATCAATTTTAACCAAAAACATTAGCCTCATCGACACCCAATCCCCCTGAACACGCATCGACCCAAACTTTCCTCAAACTTCCTAATCACCCCAACTCTGCGTTCTCCAAACTTACCCACTCCCCCTAAACACCACCCACCTTCAATCTTCAACTTTCCAGCCATGCGTATATAGGCACACCTTCGCAAAGCCTAATTCCTCATCGCATTCTCGCTCATAGCATCCGCTTGTCGCGCGATGCAACTTCCGCAAGAGCTCGCCGAGGTCCCTGGAGCTGCAGCCGCTGCACTCTCTCTCTCCCGCCGCGTCGTCATGGATACGTGAAGCCTAGATACCCGGGGCGACTCCGCGGCGCCGCTAGCTCCGATACGTGCAGCGGAGTTTTGGATGCGTCGGGGTGCAAGAGAGGATGTTTTGGTCGAGGGTTTTGGACTGTGGATGGTCGATGTTTTAGGAAGGGAGGGTGGGAGAGATGCGAGAGTTTTTGGATGATAGGGTTTGGAGATTAGGATGTGATTCAGGGAACTAGATTAGAGAGTGTTTTTGATGATTTGGAATGAATTTAGTTTTGATTTACGGTTCTTGCGATGACTTTGAGAAAGTTTGCACTTACCGCTCTCATTTGACTGTGAAATAATCCGGGTAAAATGCTGTTAACTTGAATTGGCTTAATTAAGTTTGTAATTAGAAAGTATAATTCTGTACTTTAAACTTAAATTGAGAAAGTTAATTGAAACGAGAATTTTAAAATCGCTGTGACTATGTGTAAAATTTGAATTTATATTGTGCTAGTTTGGTGGATGTAACTAGTTAAAGAAAGAAGTTTTCTGAGGGAAAAAGATTGCGATATTTTGTATGCTATTTTAAAAAAGGTACGTTTTCACAAAAACATGTAACGATTCGAGATAAAAAAACTTTTAAAAAAGTTTTAGTATTCCTTCACAACCAGACGACAAATGTTAGAAACTAAAGTTTCTGCGTGAAAAAGAAACTTTTATACTCAAGTAAGCAGGTCTACAAAAAGCCCTATAAAAAAATACTGGATACGCCTATTAAAATTTCATACATCACAGCACCATCGAATACAAACGATCAAAAATTCACCTTGACCCATCTTACAGCTTATATAAAAATATTCAATTTAACCATCATAAAATATCTATAGCATCTTATCTTCATATGGCTGCCCCGCCCCTTTCCACTTCTAAATATAACCGGATCCCGAATAAACGTAAACATACTTAAAATTAATGATAGCCAAAAAAACCCAGCTACCGCCTCTATAAATAACCCAGGCCAAGTTCAATGCTAAATAAAAAGTCTACACGCACGGAAGTGGCAACGTTCTCGAACACGAAATCCACGCATTACCTTTCTGGCTTTGATCTTAAATCTCGGAGGCCGCGCGCGGCTAATAAATTTTCAGTGTCGACGATTTGGAAAAAGATGAAATCGTTGCGTTTTTTTCCGCTTGAAAATGTGCGTGAAAGTTGGTTGGTATTTTAAGTTGGGATCCCTAAAAGCACACTCAGGCGACACTTTGATAAGCGAGGTCTGCGATGCAGTTAAAGCGAGTTGCCGGAAAACGCACTTGACGCTGCGCGGAAACTAATTTTCGGCAATTTGAAGTAGTTTAGCGTTATAATTTGCCTGGTAGAAGAGGCAAAATAAGGTTTGCAATTTTGCGTTTGGAGGGTGGTTATAAGTTTTTCAACAATTTGAGCATCGGGTTATCTAATCTCTGATGTTGCAAAATACTATCACACAAAATTTTATTAACGAAGTTAAAGCAAAAAAATTTACAAAGTGAATAAAAACATAATCAAATGATAAATCTAGTACACTCAGCAAAAACCCACAAACAAAATATACCAAAATCAATGATTTTTGAATTTCCAATGAACCAGCCAGTACTTAAACGCAACCTCTTCACTCGCTAAGCGCACCTCGCATAAACCCGCCCGCCCCACCGACGACTCTGGCTTTCATCTCATCGTTCTCAAGACCTGTTTGTTTTCCGTCTCCCGCGGCTTCCCGGCAATTTATTACGAAAGGTCAAGACTCGGCCGGCTACTATTATATCTCAAATCTCTCGCTCTGTAAGCATTTATTTTTACATCGAAGCGTCATAAATCGCGATTTACGATACCGGTTGCGCCGCGCTATTTCGAGACTTTGAGGACTTGCGCGCCGGTTTGTGTATACCTTCGTGCCTAAGGCCGGAACGTTTACAAGGCAATTAGCCGGTCGACGGTGAGCGTCGAATAATTGACGCTCGACGAGGGCGCGTAGTAATGAGCAATGAACGGACAGCTCGAGTTTCCGTGGATGGAGGTTGGTGGGTTGCCTGGCAGCTGGCTGATTTGCGAGTTTTTCGCTGGGGGAGCGGAGGACGCGTGGGTTGCGTGGTGGGCGGAAATTGCTGGGGTGGCTGGGGGTGGATTTTGGTTTGATTAAAAGGACGGGCTTTTTATTTAAAGGGTCTTTGTGATTATTTTGGAAAATGGAGTGGATTTACTGAAATGTTTGTAGAAGAATAAAAAGCTCTCTTTTCTGTTTTTCAGTTTGTTTGCACCACTTTTGTCGGTTGGTTTTGTTTGTTCAAGTTTGTTTCGAAAGTCGAGAGATGTATACTTTTTTTTGGAATGTATAAAATAAAAGAGGAAAATTTAAATTTGGTAATTTAAAAAAAAATATCACATTACTGCCGTAATATATTCTGATCAGAAATTTACATAATAACACAAGTTACTACAGAAAGTCACTTACTAAACAAGAACGACGTAAAGCGGCTGAATAGGTAAAAAGAAGATCCGGGGAATCTTACCCTGAAAATCTGATTAGGTGGAGCGTTTGCCCAAGGCAAACAGCACGTGGTGCGATATATACACACTTCCGAGTCCTAAAAACCCCCCTGGGAAAAAGGAAGAGCTTCTTAATTGTATCGCTAAATTTGACATCGTTTTTCATTGCAGGGGAATTATGATATGAGCTCTTGTGACGTTTTTATGTAACTTCTTTTTGCTGAGGTTATTAAGAAGTTTGTTTAATTTCAGAGTTTTATTTAGCTTTTTCAAAGTTGAGTATTTTAATACGCTTACTGTAATGAACACGTACAAAATTCGGGATGATTGCATTAACATAAAAATACAATTTGCATGCTCTGCTTTAGCAAAGAATAACTTCAGTGGGGAAGATTGCTTGGAATAAAAGCATTTATTCTTACCCTCGTTCAATTAACAAAAAAGTAATATAAAAACGTGAAAAATACTTATAAAGTAGTATAATTAAATAACAAAATTCTAAAATCCATTCACTACAAAGATAGTACAGTCACTCAAAATATCCACCAACCAATTATCACTTCATAAATCAACCACCTACACTATTAAGCCCATCTCGTACTACAAAATATGCTCAATACATTTCCACTTCTCAACCCCATAAATCCCTCCTATTAACTTTCTCATCTCGCCCGCACCGTTAAGACATCACTCGCGAAGCGAAAGACCATTCACAACTCGGCGGTAAGCCGCCGTTCGCGGAAGGAACTACATCGCTCACGGATGCACTTACCGGGAAGCTGCTTACGTGCGCCTCGCATGTTTATATTTAGAGCTTTTAAGCGGCCTCGTGGAGCTTGCGCACTGTGAAATGTATTGCGGATCTTTGTGCGCTTGCTGCGAGTGACGTTTTGGAAAAAGGAAAAAAAGAACGGATGCCCTGTGTCAAAGGAAAACGCGAGGGTGTCAGGGAGGTATTAAGGGAAGGATGAGGGAGAACGCGTGGGAAGATTTTTAGTTCGATTTACGAGAGTGTAAAAGGGAATATCAGGGAGGGATTTTCTATGCGCACGAGGCGTTTTTATGTTAAAATGAATAAGTTGAAATTCTTTTTTTATGAATCATTGTATGGGTAAAAGCCTTTAATTAAATTACTCTGACGTTATGTACCATTCTATTTTATATTTAACCCTCAAAAAGCTCTATTTCTTTATAGCATCAATCGCGTTGTCGTCAGCAACGAAAGCCACACTCCTCGCCAATAACCAGCCAAAAATTATCGCCCCTCATAAACTCCACTATGTCACGGCAAGCCAACCATCCCAAATGACAACAAACGACCCAGGCTAATCTCCCCTCCTCCCGACAGCCATCACTAAACATCCTCTAGAAAATCGGCTAAACCACAACAATACCTCTTCCGATGAGCGTGCCGACAGCAATCGAGCCTCCCCCGCGCACGTGTCTCGAGTGTCCGCACGTGGCGCGCGTCTAACTTCCCAATGTTCCTCCGTCTTACTTAGCTCTGTCTTATCCCTCCGCGCTGTTGATTCTCACTTATACCCCAGTTCGCCGAAAGCTAATCCTAAGCCCTGAATTTTCGGAAGAAGCGCGTGTTACCGGGAAGCCGGCGCGGCTTCCGAAATAAACGCAAGGGAGGTTGATTTATTTATTAGCGCGCGAGTTAAAGTGTGAAATTTATATATCGCGCCGCGGGCTGAGGACGCTTTGTCGAAAGCAGGAGCTGACACTTTTCGCGCGCTACTTGAGATTATTTTTGGTCGATGACGCGCGAGGTTTCGCGCTGGTGTTGCGGTATTGTTACGGTATTGTTAAGGGGGTGGTTGAGGGTTTGTTTTTTTTTATTTTTGATGTGGTGGGAAGTAGGAGTTTGGATTGGCTTTCGGATTTGATTGATGAGTAAGTTTCGTTGGATTGTTTATGTAGAGTACTGCGAGGATTGAAAGTTTTCTCGAAGCTTTTAGGTCGGCATGAGTTTTCTGTAAAATAATGAGAGAAGTTATGAGATTAAGCATGGTAAAAAATAAAAAATAAGCTTATCACTATAATTGATATTGTATTGGATTCTGAATTTTTTTATGAAATATTTCTGATTCAAACAAGAGCTTGCAATAGTTTTATATTCTTTAGTATTTGTAAGTTGTTTTGTAAAAATAATAAATTTAAAATCATTTTTAAAACACATGCTGTATGTTTTAGGTTTTGGCAATACTTTTTTGTTCGCCATTTGAGAATAGCAAGGAAAACAATTTTTCTGTTACCTATATTTGAAGTAAGCTTATTTTTAAACCTTTCTTAACTCCGTGCAAATACAAATAATTTATTTTTGTAAAACTTCAATGAACTAAAATAAAACAATGCGTTACAATATTTTTAGAACTCGACGCTCTCTGAAAAATGCATTGTTATTCTCTTTGAAACTGTGAGTCATCAGTTTCGTGAGAACTTTTTGTTATCATAGCGAATGAACAGGTCAAAATACAAATGTGAAAATATTGTTCTCAAAATTGCATCGGTTTTACGAGGTGAATAAGTATTTATGATCAAGATTACGTTTGCTTTAGAAAACATCGCAATGGATTTATATGATACAGTTTACAAAATAAATTATCCTCATCTTTTTAATTAACACATTATCTTCAAAATTCGTCAAATCCGGATTTATCAACTTAGTCTATATTTTAATATTTTTGAACCTTATATTTTCTATGAAACAATTGTAAAATGTTACTATTTCACAAAATGAATAGAAATAGGTAATAGCTCTTTTTCAGAAAAACACGTAACATGAACGATCTACATCATTTATTTCTGTCAGTAGTAACTGAAAGTGCGTAGGACTACTGCACCCATATGTTACCACTGACGTTTGATGCAACGTGAGCAGCATTCAGTTTCCTCTCACCAAACAATAATTTCACATAAAATCAACATAATCACAACGCGTTTAGAATTTCCGATATCTCATCACCACTCGACAATCTAATTACAAAAGCACACGGAAATCCAAGTAAAGCTTTCCCACGAAAAGCCAAAAAAGCTCCGGCAGAAATAAAAAGCCAGCAAACACGCTCATACATTTCCCTTTAAATCAACGCGCGCCTCGCACGTGCACGCCCTGCCCACGTCAGCCGTCCACGCCCACGCATCCCATTGTATTCCACTGCACATACCGCACGCCCAATAAAATCCGCGACGTACGCCACCCAAACCCATATTTTTCCTCCCTGCTTTAATTCCAAAATAAAAAATCGCACTAGCAGAGAGCGAGAGAGTCAAAGTCAAGCACCGCTTAGCGGTAGCCAGCGCGACGTCGCCCGCTTACCTACGGCCACAAAGGAGAGAGGAGACACTAACGACCTCCGGGACAGCTTGCTGTCTCTCTCGAGTTTCACGTTTCATTAGCCGCGCGTGTATTTTGAGGCGGCGGCCGGCTATTCTCGGACGGGCCGCGATATTGTTAGTCGCGATCGCGCGCCCGCGCGTCTGTCGCGCGAATTGATCCCCTCACGGGAGGGGAGGAGGGGGGCTTTTGTAATCGCGAGATAGGGATTTGATTTTTTTGGTGGGATTTGGGAGTGAGAGGTTTTTTTCTTTTTTGGAGTGGGCTTGTGGTTTTTGGAGAGATGATAATATGTGGGTTTGTACTGGCTGGTTGGATTTGAGAAAGTTACTTTAACAAAATATCTCTTGTGTTGAAAAATTTAAAACACCAACATTTGCATATTTTATGGAATTGAAAGTGCTAAGAGTCTTACTATATTGGAATTTAATTTTTGATTCTAAACTGAATTCTTATTTCGATTGAAAACTAAGAATTTCTATAAACTTTTAATAATGTTTATTGTGAATGAAATAGTATAATCATAATTGAATGATTAACCCTGAAAAATTATTAGATTTCATTTAAATTTCAATCAATATTAAAATTAATTGTTTCTTTACATCTTACGAAGTATAACTTAAGCAAACAGTATTATTAATGAAACTTCGCGAATAATCCTTACCCTTCTATTTCATCAAACAAAAGAAACTCAGCTAAGCCTTTGTGTAATCCGTATCGATTAATTGTCGACTTTAGGCCATTTTTCCGAGCGCACACGTGCAGGCACTTTCGGCTTTCTTTCTCGTCTACCTTTTTCCACGTGGCTAAACAGCTTTGAGTGCGGTTCTTTTCGAGTTTACTTGATAAGTAACGACGTATAATTAATTTTGGCCTTCGTGAATGTTTTGTCACCAAAGAAAAGAAAATTTGTCCGCTTCTTTTGTCCTAATTAGGTTTAAGCTAATCGCGTTTCGGCCGATCAATTGAGTTTTGGTTTGAAACTTTTTTCCGAGTTCGTTGAGCCTGATAAAGTAAAGTATTATTTGCAGATTTATTGCTGAAATAATAAAAGTGAAATGTTTATATTTAAATTTGGTTGGCGAAGAGAAATTTTATAATATCTGTTAATCGTATAATGAATAATCTAATAAGGATGTACGGAAATAAATATTTTTTCTCATTTATTCTTGATTTGCCTCCCAAATATGCAAATGTATTTTTATAACTACCTAAATAATTAATTATATAATGAGAGAAGTTATAAAATATTTTTACTTTTGAATCCGTAAAAAATTAATTAGTTTATTATCTTACAAATTACGATATGAGATAACTTTTATTATATTGGATATGGACTCCAGCGAACCTTCAAATCTGTCAGAAAACATATCTTTTAGTTTCTGGATAGTTTTAATATTCTAAAAGTGGGTAGATTAGTGTCATACTTTTAATGAACATTTAACTTTTCTTTTGTTTTGGCAATGATGAAGAAATATAAATTTTAATGACGGCGAGTCACTTTTGGTTTACGATGACAGAAAATGATTATAAATTTTGGCGTAGATCCGCTATTAAACTCTAGCTCCTTTTATTAGAAGTTGTCATGGATACGAAATTCATAACTTTTTGATTGATCGTATCTGTTAAAATACGATTTTGTTTTCGATTACTGACAAAAAGTTTCAGTTTTTTAAATGGAAAATTTTATGAGTTTTACTTGACTTTTTGATACTTAAAGTAATAAACCTTTAGAAATGTGACGTCAAATTTATATAGAGTATTCGACTTCTTACTTCTCGAATAATCTATTACCGTATGCATAACGGCATTTAAAAAGAAGTTTCTCTCGTTTATCACTTTTATTTACTACTTTTGCAAAGATGAGACAATAGTCGATAGAAAATATGAGTGTGTACAGAATACTGATTATTTAATTCAAAATATTTGTATAAAATAAGTTAATAAAGTTTCTGGTCATTAGGTTATATCTTTAAAAGAAGTGATATAAAATCGACAAAATAATGATTGTTTATTTAGAGTTTAACTATATATTTAATATATTTAGTAAATATAATAGATATTTTGTGCTAATATTTTTTATCTTATAATTAGTATTTTTTTTTAAGTTTATAAGCTTTGTTTTGTATCCAACATAATTAACTGATTTCTGAATGTACTGACAGAAATCAAAAGTATACTTTCCTATAGATATTTCATTTGATATTCAATAAATTCTAGCTTTATTTGCGTCAATAATAATAGACGACGAGATCAGTACGTCGATAATGGACTATTAATACATTAGTTTTTAAATTTTGTTTCGTTGCACGTCAAAAGTAGTATTTAAATTTTTTAAATATTTCCAGATAATACTCGAACATAATAGAAGTCAAATTGCTATAGATCGGCTAAAACCTTATTCGAAATATCTTTTCTATGAACAGAGAATATTGTATTATTAACAGATTAAAGTAAATTAAAGCCTTGCAAAAAGGAAAATAGTTAAAAGTTAAAATAGTGATCATATAGTGAATTAGTTTTATTACATTTTTGTTTTAGAACTTCAATAAAAAGTTATTTTCAAGAAATTGAATTACTTTTGTGTACTTGTTTTTTATTTTACGATAAATTTTTAGAAAAGCTTAAATAAAATATAACATTTTTTGTATGCGAACTACTGTGGTATACAGATTTTATTTTACCACTTTTAGAATTGATCATTAAAACTGCAGTAAATAAAAGCAACTTCAACTATCATTAAATTTTCACAAATAAAATAAAAAATTAACTATTATTATGTATCGTAAAATCATTTCGTAAAAATTTGATAAATTTTATAAATTTTATGAATTTTATAAATTCAATTGCATTGAAAAGCTATAACGTCCAAATTGTTAAAATTTCGAGAAAATGTCTCTAAAAATTTTCCCTCATCGCCTGTCATCTAAAATTTTCCTTCCCTGGCCAATTCCCAAGCTACAAAAACAATAGAATTCTAACAATTACAAAAACAAAAAAAAACGCGCAATCATCAATTGTCAAGTGACTCTTTTCTAAATCAGAACGCCGTATATATTTTTATCTCAAGTTCTATTCGGAGCAAAACTATTAATACCAGCCTAACTTCTGTTTGCTCAAGTCCAATTCTCATATAAGCCCCGGAAAATCTTCCGGAGGTGCGCTTCTGTGGCGCCCTGATCACCTTCGCGCTCGGTGCGCGGCCCGCCCGCGAATGACCAAAACGCTTAAGAAAAACACGCCCCAAATAAACACGTACGCCGCTTCCAAAATATACTCCTCAAAGTCACGCTCGTGATACATGCGGCTCGCACGTGAATGCTCGATTTACATGCTCGGTGCCGCGCTGTTTCTCGTTTGACTGATGTTCAAAGTGAGATTTGAGGAATGGGGGACCGAGTGTGTATAGAATTTTTGTTTTCTTTTTATTTAAATTTACTTTTAGAATGTAAGTAGTAGTAGTTTTATCGATTAGTTTGTCTATCGCGAATTGTAGTATGTTGAACTTTATTTCAAAATATTTTAGATGTTATTAAAATTCGAGAACAAATTTATTGTAGACAATAAAATACGTACTTTTTAGGCCAGATCTATGAAGGAGTGACTTATGTTTTCGATATCGTAAAATACGATGTTTACAAATTTTATAAAAAAATTTTAGACAGGCTTTTCGTCTTAGCGAGAGAAGTTGTCTTATTTCCGACTTTGCTCCATTTGTTTAAAGCCATAAACACAATAATTAAATATTTTAAAAAATCGATTTTTTAAGGAAATACAAATCACTCAACGCCCTAAATATCTATGGTATTTTTCAACATCCATATCATAATCCCACATTCCATATCTCCTTCCAATAACATTTCAATAACTGTACCATAAGACCATACTACCCCCTACCCCCTCCCCCCGCCGCCTTACTCTAAAATCCTCAATTCGCAACCGACCAATTTTCCTACCCTCCCAAAAAAGCCAGTCACACCGCCTCCCACAACCTCCCCCATACCCCAGCCACCTCCCGTAAAAATTCCACTAGACTCAGGCGCCACACGTCCACCTCTCTACCCTCCCACCCCCGCGATCACACTGCACCTCTCCCGCGCTATCGATCCACACACACACACACACAATGCTCCACTTCTATCAGTCTTCTTCTATCAGCCTCGCGATATTTAGGAGACGCCGCGCCGGCCACTTGGCGCTGCTCACCGCGATGCACCGCTCGCGGCGATATTTCTATTTGCGGCTTCTCTCTCTCGTCTAGTCTGCGCGCTCTGACGTCAGCGCTCAAAAGAGAGACACAGAGAGAGCGGAAAAGCTCCGTCCTTAAAGGCCGTTCACATCGCGCCTCTCGCGCTAGCCAGCGATGCGGGTTCAAGCGCCGAGGGACTATAGCAGCCGTATGGCTGCGAGCTTGCGCTGGGGATTACACGGATCTTTGCGTGCTGCTATAGGCGAAGCGGAGAATTGAATCGAGCGACTGATTGCCCGTGGCGAGAGATGGGGCGCGATTTTTTCTTCCGTTTTGTTTTGTTTGCTTTTTTATTCGGTTGATTAGGCAAGGTGCGAGTTGATTGCTGGTGTTTTGCTGGGAGGGTGGGTTTGTTTTTTGGGCGTTTTGGGTGGGAGGGTTGAGAGGTGAATTGCGAAGGTTGGTGACGCAAGTGGTCTATTGGGAAGGATTTTCTGAAGCATCGGGGGAGTTTGATTTGATTGAATATCGGTGTTATATTGTTTTGACGGATATCTTGATGCTGGGAAAGGTTAATAAAGACGTCAAAAAGAAGGTTTTTATTTTTAGGATTTTCAGTAACGCTCGAGTTCGCGGCTAGCTCGCGGCTTGATTATTTGCTTCTTAAATAGACACTCCGATTCTCGACAAATGAACTAATCGCCGAAAATTTACATTATTCCAAGTAAAAGTTGGAATTAATTAGGCCTAATTTTCGGAATTAGGTCAGACTGAATAGTAATCATTAATCAAATTAGTTAGATCCCAATTCAGCCTAATTAATTTCTATTTTGAATGTTTTATTCTAAACTTCCGATACTTTAGAAGTCCACTTCCGATCCTCGTCCTAATTTGTATAGCCATATGTTCGTACATTTTGCTAGTTTTCAGAGAGAACAAAATAGTTTATCTTAAAGTTATTTTTGTATTTAGTTTGCTAATAAATTCTCTGATTTTTAGAGTTGAACAAACTATTTCAGAAAACAACAGATATATAACATCACTGTAATACAAAATAAGACGAGAATAGTAGTTATTTATAAAAGTAAAAATATTTTTATAAAAAATCTTCTAATTATAAAAATTAAAATTCTTAAACAATTAAATAAATTCGAACGTAGTTCAATACAGATGTGCAACTCCTGAGCATAAGACAATCTTTAATAAATCAATTAGAAAATAATAGTTTTTCGTATCATCCCTCGGCCTAATAAGCAATCGTCAACTAGGATATCCAAACAGCCGCGGCAGAAGGAAAGCAAATACCCATTGGGTCAACATATCTCGGTTTATTTATTTAACTAAAACTAAGAAAATAGAGTTGACTCTGCCTCGTCGACCAACCGACGGGTAAAATCCCGCGAAAAGAGGACGTCAGAAAATCTCGAAAAACAAGAAAAAAGTGAAGGAAAGGCGCCGCAGCGCTTCTGACACAGATGCATTAAGACATTAGCAGATTAAATTCGAAGGTGTAAAAATAGCCTGCGTACCCCGGTGACATCTCTCCGAACGGATTAATGTCGGACGTAGCCGAGAGATGACGAAACTATTAGGAGGTATTTATGAAACTTTCGGTAATCAGTATCACAGAGGTGAAGTGCACGTTCAAGTCTATTTTCGATTGTGTGAGGGTATTTTGAATTTTTGAGATGGTTTGATGGTTTGATGGTTGCAGGAATAGGATTTTATTAGCAATTTAATTATGAAATGCACGGAGTTAAGAGTGTCAAAACTGCTTTTCGTTTAATTAGTTTGAGTATTTGTAAATAGATTAATTTGGTATTTATATATACGTTTGTATATACAGTGTATGAAATCAGACACCTTTATAAACTTCCGACGAAGATTAAATAAGTCAATTTATTCAGAAATACGAGTAATAGGTTTATTTCGACGAGCAAACTGCACCACTTGTATTTAGTTTTAGAAACATCATTCCGTTTTAACTATGTTTACCTTCAAGTAAATATAAACTTAATTAAATACTTTAATTTGCTCGAATTAAACCGTCTATGAACATTTCATAAAATTGTCTAACATCACCTCATTTTTCCAAACGACAACGTTTATATAATTTTTAAAAACCATCATCACAAAACCTTAAAGCCACAATACCATTCACCTCTTTACTCATGAAACCTATCAAACACTTCTCTCAACTCCCCATCATTACAGTCCAAATCTACTTATACACATCCTTAACGACAAGCCGGCCCCCGCGAATTTACGCATTATTCTCGAAAAATCGACATTTACACACTCCTCCCATAATTCTTGGCGCTCGTTAATTCGCGAGGCGAGCCGGCGTATGTGGGTTAACGACACTGTGCGCGTCTGCCGACACTCGATGATCCAACAAATGCGTATATGCTTGTGCTCGTGGGCTAGCAAATAATTCTTCTTTCTTGTTCTTATTGGAAATTGATAGGAAGTTCGGTTGGCCATTAGACAAGATTTTTTTTTGTGTCGGGTGGTGACGGAGGAAAAAATGGTTTAGCGTGGGTTGTTGTGAAAAAACTATTTGTTGCGTGGTGTTTGGAGACTGTAATGCGTTTTTTTGCTGTTTACAGTTTTATTGTAGAATGTGATTAATTTCTTGGGTTTTTGTGATTTTGTATGAGAGCGTAAACGAAAACTATTAGTACAATATTTGAAATCAGTGTTTTTATTTCGACATTTTATTTTCACGATTTTATTCAGTATAATGTGTTATTCTATTTCATAACACAATATTCTTACAATATTGAAAGAATAGTAACACAATATTGTTACAATATTGAAAGAATAGTAACACAATTTTCCTACAATATTGAAAGAATATTAACACAATATTCCTACAATATTGAAAGAATATTAAAACAATATTCTTACAATATTGAAAGAATATTAACACAATATTCTTACAATATTGAAAGAATAATAACACAATATTCCTACAATATTGAAAGAATATTAACACAATATTCCTACAATATCAAAAAAATATTAACACAATATTCCTACAATATTGAAAGAATATTAACACAATATTCTTACAATATTGAAAGAAGAGTAACACAATATTGTTACAAGTTGCTATAATATTGCTACAATATTAATACGATATTGATACAATATTAATGCAGTATTTTGTATAACACCTGTGAAATATTGCTAAAACATTAGCGCCATTTGGCTACAATAATAATACATTGCAATATCTTATCAGTATTTTAACAATATTATTATAGATTTGTGTTATATTCTTCTATATAATATTGTT